>JAHWFP010120634.1:0-14344 GCA_023313725.1 Lithobius niger | reverse complement strand
AGGTGACAAAACGTGACATGGAGGGGGGGGGGTTGGAGAAAATGTGACGTCACACTTTTATATTTTTATACACGTTATTATTTGTGGTGAAAGAAAAAAATTTAATACACTGACTACAATTAATGATGTGGTACGGAGTCAGGAAACTAAGGGGCTGTAAAACTGCTTGTGTTTGAACCTGTCACCATTCTTGAAATTAAGTGGAATACAAAGGAGCTCACATTTCGAGTGTGTTAGGTTGGGAAAGGTAAGAATTGAAGGCTTTCTCTTTTACCCGTTTTTTTCCATCCACAATACGAGCTATTGGTAGTGCCTAAGTGGTATGAAATGGTGGAAATGAAAGTGACACACGCCTCAGTACATTCCTAAAGTGAATAGCGACGTAGCCAATTCTAACAACGCCTTCATAAAGTGTGTGTTGACTCTGAGAAGTCACCATCTGACGTCGTAGCATTGGCTGTGGCGGATCTTTGGGCTCAAGGCTTTGCAGAGGTGTACTAGAGTATAGGCCGGATCTTGAAAGAAAAAGCCTTTGCGACTAGGTTGTACTGTATTGCCGATGAAATCACTGATGATTCGGCTGATTTGTACTGTTGCTGCTTTCTGTAGTTACAGCCCGAAAGAATGCCAATGGAGATGCTGCCTCTTTTTTCCTTACAAAAGTTGGTGAGTGGCAGAGCGATACAAGTTAAAAAAGTGACAAGATTTTAGGAATTTCCTAGCAAAATTGTCATTCTCTGTCCCGAGATAACCTTAGCACCTGAAAAGGAAGTTAATTCTGCTATTTCCTTTTCCTCTTCTTTTCTTTGTAGCTGGTCATTTTTAACTCATGGCAGACATAGCTTATGGCAGAAAAATATCTTTTTTAAGAGTTCTGTGCAGGCCCAATAAAATTGCTAAGCCAGAAAAAATTTTTAGAGGGGGGAGGGACGATCGGTGTGACATACTTTTTTAGGGGGGTACGAGTACGTGTGACAAAATGTGACATGGGGGAGGGAGGGGGTCAAAATCCGCCAAAAATAGTGTGACATACTTTATGAACGGTCCCCAAATTCGTTTTTGTTTTATAATTCGCGTTGTAATACTTTGGCATACCATGTTGATTTTTTTTTTGTCTTTGTCAACAATATGAAAATAAAATAGGAAGAAACACGTCAAAGCTTACACAATTACTTACCATGGGCAAAAACTAGCCTGGGAGCGTAGTAATGACGTAGTGTAGTGTGACAATGATGTACTTGTAGTGTCTGTGTATACGGTACAGGTTGTTATATAGTTGTTAGACACTGCTTAGTTATTAATGTATACTGGTCACCTGACCTGCCTTTGTTATGCTTAACCAGTCATATGTAAGCTTTAGTACGCATACCCATAATGCCTTGCTACTAAGTTATTAAATAGGCATGCAGCTTGCTGTAGGAGCTGCTGCTCACTGAACCCTCAAACGTTGTAGCTATACTCTTTGCTGCTCAGTACAAACACTACAAGTACTGGTTTTTTTTTTCGATTGCAACATACTGTCGCGTACTTTTGAAGCAACCTAAAGGATACGTATACAGTACACTCTCGTTATATAGACCCTCCGAATCTATTTATCTGAATTAGAACGGCTACTGCAGCAGTTTATATATGGACCTTGTGGTAAAATGACGCACAAATCAAAGCGCAATGACGTAGATAAACTCTCATAGCTTTGCTTCTAATTAATATAAATCGTTTTAATTACCCTTCTTGGTAAAAATACATCTTCATCATTCATCTAAGGCTAACCACACCCAATTATCATAATCGGAACTAACAATGCAACTGTTTAAACTCAGGAATTGTAATACACTTAATCATGCGCTGTAGTATGTACAACATACATAAACGGCCAAATAGAACTTATGTAATGAATTTTGGCAAGAAGGATTAATTTTACCAAAAATATGAATAGAACCTTTTTTGAAGGAAATTTTATTCTAAACATAACTGGTAACCAGTTTATTTTTAATCGGATGAACGGTTTAGATGCTAGAAGCAAAAAAAAAAAAACCGTTTTTTGGTAGCCAAATAAGTGAATTTATGCAAATTAGCATTTTTTTTCGGAATGTTCTTGGATTCAGATTTCAGCGTATTTGGATATGTTGTACAGGATGACATTCTAGACCATGAGCCACTAGGAATGGTTTCGCTTCCAATTTGTTCAAGGTACACATACATTTTTTTAACTCCACCACACTACACTTATAAATTTTAAAGCATGTTGGTCTAATGGTAGCATTCTGTTCCCAGTGTTCTGAGCAGGAATAGCGCCTCACATTCAGTGTAGAAACAATCCTACACCATAGCTTTAGCTTTTGCTGCGCACCCAGCCGTAGTCATAGCGCCAGAAGGAGAGAGAGAGAGACAATTTTGCTAGGTAAATCCCATCGTAAATTCCTCAGTTTTTTACATGCCACAATCGACATGAGCACGAGACATCACAGGGCCCTTCTCTTCCCGAAAATGCCAAGGGTGGCTGAGGCCGGACTCAAACCCGGTACCTCTGGGACACGAGACGGTCATGCTAACCATCAGGCCACCTTGCCCCACTCCTACACCATAGCGTGTATAATTGATCTCACTGTTCGGTGTAGATAGGAATTCTACAATCTCCACATGAAATGCACTGTGTTTGCAATCAAGGTCTGCCACTGGGAAAATTAGGAAATCTTTCAGATTTTGTACATAGACATTAATGTGTAATGGCATTATCTTGAAATCAGGGTGCCATTTTGAAATTATGCTTGATATCAAACAGCCCTCATATGCCATCGTTACTGGCAATCTCTAATGGCCGCCATTTTGAAATTATACTTATCATCCGATATCCTTCATATTTAGAGCGGAGACAATTTAGTTGATACCAATTGAAATAATGAATTAGCAGTCCCATTGAAAGGTTCGCTGATTGGGTGCCCGAATAGCTAGCCCTCATTGCCGAAAATAATGGAAAACGAGTTATTCGAATATAAAAAATAACTTTATCAAGAGCTTAGGGCGTGACATTGCTATGATCGTGCCGGCGCTCCGCCAGTCTGCTCGCGAATGCTGACTGAAATAAGGAAGGTTGGGATGTGGCAGGATGTTACAGAGTCTTGGGAGGATCATCCTGACACTTTCCCCCCTCTCCATGAAGGCTGGCACTGGCGCATTCTGGGTGAGCTCGACGGAGTAATACAGAAATGGCAATACAACTGATTGAAAAATAATGCGATATTGAGACTCTGAACGAATCTAACAATTAAATGTTGATCGACATCAACATTCAAGTAATATGACAAAGGAATGCTAGATATAAATGCGAGAAGCTGTATGCCGCACAATCCCTTTCATACGCTTGCATGCGAGACATGTAGTGTTACGCTGCGCTCTTCATCTTGGTCCGTGATGTAGCACAGGAAAACTTGGGTACACCCCGAAAGTGCGGTTTAGTTCGAGGGATGTGTCCCGAAGGTGCGTCTTAATCCGACGAGTTGTGCCCCAAAGATCCGTCTTAGCACAAATACTAAAAGAGAACAGTCCATGTGCACAGTCTGCATGCAAAGTTCGTATTCAAACAGAACAATCCATATGCACAGTTCATAAGCACAAATGTCGAAATTACATAGTCTGAAGTGGATAGTCCATACACTGAACTCTGGATAACATTTGACTTGGTCGGCGTTGCACTCGGCGATTCGACTAGAGGTGAAGATGGAGTGAGTGGCGTGGCTCTTTGTAACACTGATCTGCTTGTCCCCACAATGGGGGGGGGGGGTCGCTTAAAGGAGTACACCTCCCCCTCGAAATCTGGGACACTTTGCGTCTTGAAATGGCTGAAATTAACGAGCGCATAGCTGTTTGCGATGCTCAAATCGATTGAGACCAGTGACAATAACACTCGTATATTCAATGTAGTGTAGTGTAGTGCCGGAATATTTACACTATAATCGTGAGTATTGTACTTTTTTATTATTATTATTATTACTCTCAGTAGACTTGCGCAATGATTGTAATTTGAATTTTTTTTCTAAAAAGCCAAAACGTGCAAGTTCACTAAAAAAAAAAAAAAGGAGACGCACGTTTGTCTAATACTTTTCCCATTTTCAAAACGGTATTTATTATTTTTGCATTAAATAGCTTTGAAGATGGGTCAGCATTTAGCATCGTGTGTCGAAATATTGAGTTTTTATTTTAGCGAATTTGCATGTCTAACTTTTTTTTTTAAATATTCAAGAAAGAAATATTACTATACTTTTTTTTTAGTTCTAAGATCAAATTCGTTCTATTATCGATCATGTAAATAGCCAACCGTTATATTCTTTATATAGCCTAACTTTCGGTTGGCAACTGTAAAAAAAAACTATCACTAATCGCATTGTAAATAAAGTCACTGTATATAGAATTTGCGTTACGCTTGGTTTATTGCATGCACCACACTGTAAACTACGTACAAATAAATAAATAAATAATGCACGTATTAAGTAAATAGTCCAGTCTGAGTAAAACACAGCAAGTCTCTTCGCACTTGTGCGAATGTGTGTTTGAAAATGAGTCTTACGAATTTTTGCAACTTTTAAATCGTTGCGTTTCTTGGTTCTGGTATCAAAATTCTTAACTAAGCTGTACCCTGGCGTAACATACGCTGCCCTAGCCGGTTCCCACAAACCTGAGAGAAATACTGTAGTGGGCAGTATGGAATAAAAAGGTGGCCGACTCTCCCCAGCCTCCGAACTCCCCTGCGACCTACCACCCACATTCTCCCATTGTGTGGTCCGATTCCCCCCCACGACTTCCCCCCTGGGTAACCCCCCCTTCCCCGGAATCCCCTATTGTGTGGTCTGAATATCCCCATCCATACTCCCTCTCCCTTTGAACCCCTGCTGATTTGTTTTGTTATGGAAGTAAATGTCTTTTTTCAATGGAGGACGCTCAATTGCCAGTTTCTCCGTTCTGATACCAAGCGCAATAAACACAACAACGATCGTGCATGCAGTGATTGTTACTCAACCAACTTTGAAACTTTTCAAGTCGGATCTTAGAGCGAGCATTATTAAAGTAATATTCCGTTTGTTACCAATTGTTAGAGACATATTGTTACAGACATTGTCGGTCCCTCGCCCTCTTTCATTATAGTGCATGATGAGTTTGCTTGCCCAACCTAAGCGTAGATAGTTTCCAACGAACCCTGGCTATTCTTAAATAAAAAATTAAACGAAATAGTTGGTCCCCGCTACTGATTCCCGCTACTTCAACTCGGCTCTAATAGTCAGCATTATTGAAGCAAGTGTTTGTTTCTAATTGTCAGGGCACATATTTGTTCTCATTGCCGGCCGTCCGCCCTTTTTCTTTGCTACCGTGGGAAGAATGAGCCCACTCGCGCTCTTGCTTTGGTCCCTAACAATCCTTTTTAGCTCTGCTCCTGAGAAGTCTGCTCCGAAGCGAAATAAATATATAGATAGATGTCACGTAACGAATGTCCTCTGGCAGCATAGCAACAAAAGACAAACAGTAAGTGCCGCACACGTTCGAACAGGGAGATAGGAGATTTACTGTGTTATATTCGCAATTGTTCAGTTTTTCTTTAAAAATGCATCAATGTGAGCATTGTTGGGTCGTCTGCCGTAGCTATCGAAATACACGCAATGTCCACTTTTAGGTTGAAGCAAGACAGACACCCAATGGGATCCTGGAGAATGATGTATATCTATATATATATATATATATATATTACGCAAGATTCGCAACGTAGTAATCTGCAGCAGCCATCTGCAGCGCAGCAGGAAGCAGGACATACGATGCCATCTCCGCCATCTACCGACGGAACGGCAAATTATAAGAGTAGCAGCCAATGCACGCTGAGATAGTAGCTGCGCCCTGAATGCAACGGCCAGTAGCGCGAACATACGATGCCATCTACCGACCGAACGGCAAATTAAATGGGGGGAGGGGTCAAGACGGGGGGGGGGGATGAGGAGGGGAGCGAGACGACAGGGAATGAGCGAGAGAAGCGAGCGACTCCGCTAGTTTATGATGAAAAGACTCGTTTCGTGCACAGGATGCTTTGGGAGCAAATCGCAAGCAAATGTGCCGGCATACACTTTGGATAGTTTAGCGTCTTTACGAGCAAGCCTAGTAAGTTATAAAGTATCCATGAAGGGAGGCTAGTTCAGACGCTCACTGATCGATTATAATGCTGTGGTTTTTGTCTATTTCCGTTATGGTTTGATACTGGCAGTAGAATATCACGTTGACGGGAGTCGTAGGTGCAGTGGTAAATTTAAATTCGAGACGCACTGTACCTTGTTTCGAAAGGCTTAGATGTGGTGCACCGGAACAATTGTCGGGAGTCAGATCGAACATATGAAGCATTGAAAGAACATTTTGCCGGCCCCTAGCCAGGCCGGCTAAAAATGATTTCTTTTTTGCCTAAAACATACTTAACCTGATAATTTAGCATTACATTGTCCTCAATTAATGTCTCCCTGGAGGTTTTTAAGTTGCTTGAAGCCGCCTGCTTGCATGACCCACTGCGCATGCGCAGCCCTCTCTATATAAGAAAGAACGTAGTTGGTCTCGGCATTGAAATTGGAAAGTAAGCCCGTCCCACGCTGAAAACGAGTTCCTGCGAAATAATGCCACAAAAAAAAATTGTTTGGTTTACGGGCGAAGTTGCAAATTGAAGCACCAGGCAACCAGGCATTTTATTTTATTTAACTGACCACGTTTCTTCAACAAGTGAAGCTGAAAGCTGAAAACATATGCAGAAAGCCTAAGAAAATATAATATATTGCTATTCAGTGTTTTTTCCTAGTTTTTGGCACATAACTTCTTAGTGGTTTGAGCTAGAGGTTTGAAATTAGCACCATCAAAAAGCTCATTTCGAGTCGGTTAAAATGGTATATTGGAATGTCAAAAACGGTCAAAATTTGGTGGAAATATGATTTTTAGTGGATTGACCAAGATTCAAATAAAAAATGTTGACCCGCGATAATTTATGGCACCCGCACGCGCCTGTAAACCAAACAATTAACTTTGCGTGGCCTAACCAGGACTTCCAAGGCCGCCTAGGCGGCAATAATGTGAGAAGCAAGCTGATAACGTGTTACGTGGAGGGACCCTCATTTTTTAAATTGTTTGTTTGTTCTTGTTGTTTTTTTCAACTAAATAGAAAAAAAATTCACCATCCTTCTCCATCCGCATCTAATCGACAACTGACAGAACAAACTCGTGTACTCCGGTTTTTTTTTTTAAACAATTTTTTTTAAATGTAAGGTCAGATTAACCCTCCCTCCCCCTGCAAACGGTACAAAATTTCCAGTATCTTCGAGCAGAAAAATTTTCATTTCGTGAAAAGCGTTACGAACCAACGGTTTATAGAATGCAAACTGATAAGTTTCTGAAATGTTGGTCACATCCACGCCACGTACAGGGACGCACCTCAATGGAGGCACCAAAGACGAGCCCACAATTTCGTCTGGCGAAATTATATCCGAATACACGTATATTGTTTTAAAGCCAATATCTAAATCTACAGGATACTTAAAAAGCTCTGATCCGTATATACATCTGCAGCATGCCCTATCCCCATAAGTTCTCCCATAGCTGCATTAAAGCTTACAGAAACATAAGCCAACTCTACCCCGCCTCTTTTGGTTAGGGGGTCGTATCCGAAGTTAATGTCGTCTTTTGCTCTAGTATTTGTAACAATATTGTTTATGGTGTCCATTTTAATGTACCGACATCAGGATAAAAACCTTCGGGTACTGTATGTTCAATGACGTACGATGTTTCTCTGTCACATAAGACGTTAATGTGCGAATGTTCCGATGGATCTTCAAGTACATTTCTAGGCAATCCAGGTGGCTCAGTGGGTTTTTTTTTTTTTACTAAATCGTCTCTGTCTCCAACAAAACCTAAAATATAAGCCAATCGCGATTCTATCGAAACTTCGCAATTTGGCTTGAGCAGTACTCTAAATAATTTTCACCATTCACGTCTATTTTAACTGGAGGGTCATTGCCGTGAATAAGAGTGATATAATTATTTAGAAAATCCTTAAAAACATCCTATTGTTCATCATCGTCATTGTTAACACGCTCCCGAAGGTTAAAAAAAGGAAAGACCATCAGCTTCCAAGGATTCTTGCCAATTTTAAAAGTTGCAGCACGTGTTTTGTGCAATTGAATAAACGAATGCGGATATTGCATTTCTACCAAAGCTGCAGACCATCTCCCCTCGAGCTCAATATAATAATAATAATAGCATTTTAATTGCTCTGAAAAGAGCACAACGGCAAGTAAGGGTTTCCTGGGGGACCACTAACAACTTACCGTAAAAGTTACATAATTAAAAACATGGTATAAAAGAATCATATCAAGAGATACATCGTCAAACGGTTAAAAACAGTTTCGATAAATACGATACTTCGACAGGTGGCCAATTTAGTATTGCTTTTAAAAAGATTAGTTAGGAAAGGAGAAATTCCAAAAATTCACAGACAATTATCGGGACGGAGAAGGTGGGCCTTTAAACACCGCTTGTTCAACAAGTTCTTAAAAATATTAAGCGATGAGGCCGAGACAATGCAATCACTCAAGGAATTCCACACTGAGGTGACTCTTACAGCGAAGAAGATTTCCTACAGTTAAGATTAAATCTGGGGACCACGCTTAAATCGGTGGCCCCTAGTTCTCGTCTCAGTACTAATTTCAAAGAAGGGTAGCTCATGCGGCAGCAAGCAATGTATAATTTTGTAAGTTAAAATTAAATCTACCTTGAGTCTGCGCAATTCAAGTGTGTCCAATTTTAAGATTTTCAAACGTACGCTATTCGGCTTCTTACTCATACCGGGGAGGGATTTTGTGTATCGCCTCTGGACTGATTCAATGTGATCGATATCCTTTAGAAGGCTCGGCGACCAGACCTGGCATGCATACTCGAGAATTGGGCGGATGCATACCTTGTATGCCCAGAGCTTCGTATTTAAATTTCGAGACGTGAAGCAGCGATGGACGATGGCTGATCTGCAGTTGGCCATCATCGTACTATAATTGCAGTGTATCGAGAACTTGAGATCTGGTTGGAACCAAACTCCAAGGTCCTTATACTTTTCTGAAGCAAATTTTAAGTTCGAACCGCTGACAGAATAATTCAGGTAGTTAGTTGCTTTTCCCACACAGAAGCTCAGGCACTTGTCCTGAGAGAGCGGTAGTTACCAGTAGTGCTATAACGGTTATCCGTTTAAACGAAAATTTACGTGTATACGTTTTCTATATTGCTAAACGATTAACCGAATCTGATTATTTACCTCACAACAGCACAAAGTTTTAATTCAATAAACGTTATTTTGTAACTTTATTTGGTAGTTAACATTAAAACTACCAGAATATTAGCTGCTTCGCTGCATCCAACTTGTTCGGCAGCTGTAATACCTGAACTTCCGTTAGGCTTAAGTTGCGACAGGTTTTGTCTCACCGGAAACGTACTGGGACACTGCAGAATGGATGAAATATTATCACCACGTAAGCCAATTAAACAATTAAACTTTTTTTTTAAACAATTGTCTACAAATTGTTCAAAACAACTAACCACTGGATGGTTAAACAAAGCTAAATTCCAAAGCGTGCCGACTGATCCAAGATCGTAAAACAATCGCAATGTGTGAGGATTTCCCGCGATTCCTGCTTATTTTATTTTTTTAAATTTAGGCTGTTGTTTAATATTTGTTTTATTTCAGAAAAAATACGATTTGTTTACATAACATGTGATTCGTGTTGCTTAATTTGTTTAAATTAAATTAGTAAACCGTAGTTATTGAATTTTATGTTGAGATTTTGTTGTTGTCTTAGTTTGTTGCGTTGTTGTTAATATTAACGTTAGATTAATCACGGTTTTCGGTTAACCGAACGTTTAATTAGGTCGTTTAAACGATTAGCAAATTACACGGAAACTGCTAGCACTAGTTGCCAGACATCCGACCAAGAACACACAAGATCAATTTCACGTTGCAGTTGAAAACAATCAGCCTCCGAAATAACTTGAGCGTGCAACTTTAGGTCGTCAGCAAAAGTTTTCTTGATTTACCAATGTGTAACAAGTAAGATCGTTAAGGAAAAGGACAAATAACAGTGGACCAAGGACTGATCTCTGTGGTACACCACTGATTTTCTGAGATCAGAAAACTCCTGGTCGATTACTACTCGTTGTGTGCGACCGGTAATAAACGCCTCGTTCCATTCCAATAATTTTCCATCAAATCCGTAAAACTTCAATTTAGAAAGCAGTTTCGAGTGCACAACCGATTCAAAAGCTTTTTCGAAGTCAAACAGGATACTGTCTGTGCTAATTCCAGTGTCCAAAGCCTTGGTCCATTTATCCAATGCTGTAAATAGTTGTTGCACTGCAGACCGACCTGGCAAGAAACCAAATTGGTCATTATTTATGATGTTGAACCAGTTGACGTATTGCATCATTACATTTTGAATAAGAGATTCCATTATTTTACGTGGCATGGAGGTCAGTGATATAGGCCGGTAGTTCTTGGGATACACTGGGTTACCTTTTTTTAAAAATAGGCACTACCGTGGCCGTTGACCAAATGCTAAGTATAACACCTGTTGAAAATGAAAGAGAAAAAATGTGTTTCAAAGGAGCTACAATTTGGGTGCAAATTTGTTTATAAAAATACGTGGAAAAGCCCTCGGGACCAATAGAGTGGCTTGGTTTTAAATATGTCAATGCGAATAAAATATTTTCTGATGTAAAGGTAACACTCGTACAATTTTCATTTATTGAGTCAGCACTTCCCGTAATTTGTAGCGGTTGCTGTTCGTTGCCTTTAACCCCATTTTTAGAGAACTCTCGGTTTAGTACCATTGCTTTCTCAACAGGATTAGTTATTAGTGCGCCATTTACCCTTAAAGGTAGAATGGTACGTGTTGGAAGATGGGCAGATGGATGGTGAATTCTGATAACGTGTTATTAGGGTACAAATCAGGCGATGAGCAGCCATCGTGTAGATTTTTTTTTAAGATGCAGGACTGTATTTTAAATCTTTTTCATCAACATAACGTCAAAAGAAGCGTCGTAATCTTTCCACCGCACAAGAAACTGTCTGTTGGGAGCTTCACCACGTGTTTTCAAAATTTTCTCTATAGAATGATAATCATCCTTTTGCTTTCTAGACAGTTGTAGCTCGTGAGTGTACCACTTGCCCAAGATCTGTTCACCTGCTAGGTCGGTGAGCAAATAAGTGTGGGGTATGGAGGGGAAACGCTTATCAATAATAAATTCCTCTAAACCGTACCCTGGTTTGAACCCTCTGGCGAATTTATGTCGCAGTTTTGACACTTTCACTTTCTGACCGACTTCAAACGTGTATTTTTTCGAGGGCCTCTGCATTTTTAAAAGGGTGGCAGGCAAATGATAATTTTTCCAAAAGAAATATTGATTACCGTAATTCACAGAGTTTGGCGGTGCTCGAATTACTGGGTGGGGGGGCCGGATTGTAGCTTTTCAAAATTTTTGGTAAAATGTCAATATATTTATAAGTGCCGCGGTAAGTCGCTATTTTATATATTTTTCGCTTTATCGTGCCTACTCCTCTTTCCGCGATTGTGCTTTTATGTTCGTTGTTTGTTTTTGACGAAAATAGATTTATTCCCTTTTTATTTGTTAAAATATCATGCGAAACCTTCGAGTACCATTCTAATCCTCCATCAACTTAAAGATTTTCAGGAACTGCTTTTGCCTGCTTAAACACTCTTTTAAACCCTTCCACTACGTGTTTACCTGCCTTGGATTTAATAGGTGTAGCATAGATTTGCCTACTTAAAACGTCGACAGCCACTTGTGACCTTTATTCTGCTTCCCAAATTTTGTCACATCAATAAGATCAGCTTCCCAATGAACGTGTAAACCGGAACTGACAGTTTTGCGTCTTTCGAAGCGACGTCTTACATTTCGATGAGAACCGTACGTGTCGCTAGTTGCGAGAAATTTTGTGCATCTTTCAACGTGAATGGGAGTTTTGTCTAATTTAGCTTGTTTATAAAGTTTAGCAGCAGAGCCGAAACTCGCCCAATGCTGAGGGTCATAATAAATCTTGGAAAAATAAGCGTTCGTTAGATACGTCAGTTCCAGAAAAAACTCCCAATTAGGATAAAGTTTCGGAGGAGAAGGCGTAGGACTGGGAGCAAAATGCAGCTGAGGAAGTTTGAAAGAGGGGGGAGGGAAGAGCGGGAATCCCGGTGCTCACTTTCGAGAGGGCACGAGCGTTAAGTAACACTTGGGCACATTACTTTCTCTCAATTGCTGAGTAAATTCTCCAACGCCTTGTAAAGAATCGGGATATTTTCTTGTAGTTGCAGAATAAAGTAAGAGATCGACGATATTGCTCCCAGGAATCAGACGATCCTGTACTAAAATTTTTATGTTAGTCGTTAATTTTAAAATCAGGGTTAGATTGAAGTGCGTCTAGCACGAAGCTGGCTTTCGCTTTGTTTCCTTTAGTAAGTGTATCCAAAATACGAGTCTTTGTTTCTGCTGTAACAGGACCAGCAGTTTGCGCTTGCGGCTGCGGTAACGGTACAGTTGGGAGTGGTGTTACAGGTGCTGGCGAAGGCGTGGCCTGTGATGAAGACGTAAGGACCGAATGAGGATTGACACTGTTTCTATATGCATTTATGTGGTTGTTCATTTTACCTTGCATCTGCGTTAAAAAAGTCGCCTTGTCAAATTCTGTCAATTACGTGTCTTTCAACATCCTGGTCATGTCGTCTTGAAGCGTCTTAACGGCTATTACTGTGGGCTCGAATACGTCCAATGTTTGACGAAAGTAAGGATTAAAGGACTGTTGAGCGTACGCAGGAATTACCGCCGATTCAAACGGTACAGTGTCATTTTTCGCATTCTTGCGTCTATTTGTTAAGCACTACAATTGTTAGACGTGACAGGTTAGAGCGACATGACGGTTACGAGTCCTGTACTAGTTGTTATGGGTCTGAAGAGTGAAAAAAAAATATCTCTAGATTCTCTTCCCTACGGCCTTGCCAATTAAACCTCCTGCTGCGTTGGCTGATGCCGGAAGTAAAAATGGTAAAACTGGTAGAATACCGCCTTTTTGATTTAAAAGTATTTTTTTCTTCGTTTTGATCGATTCTCCACGAACCGTCAAAGGTCTTATTATATTTTTAGCATCTTCCCTTTTTTAAGCCGGCATGCAGAAAGTGGGATATTGTTTTGTAACAGATTATTGCTACCTCACAAACACATTGAATCAAATCAAATCGGGAGACGCGAATCCAAAATGCATAGACAGAGTAGACGTCCAACCAATATTGTGATTTCACTTCGTTACAAGTAAAATTCGTTAATAACGGATTCGTTGCAAATGAAATTTACTGTATTAACGACTGGACCGGTCTGGATGGCAAAATCCTTAGTAACTGTAGGCGCCTTCAAAAATCGCCTTGACAAATACGTACTCCATCCATAAGTTTTCTTATGGCTGCCGGCAATACGCTTTTAGCTTTCGCTGAAATGTATATAATAATAATAATAATAATAATAATAATAACGCAAGTTTTACTTGCTAGTGTTTTATGTCACTTGCGGCACCACGAATTACACCATTACACTCGCAATCGTGGGCTAGTTATCACATTAATCATGTTTCTAAACCCATTTTACCAATTTGGTTATTTTAACAGCCAATATGTCCAATCTCTCAACACTTTATCTTATTACATAAGTGGAACACACATTCAAAACTGTAATCGCACTACAGAGAATAGTTACCTTGTGCTTGGACCAAATCAATCATGCAATCCATGGTCAACATCTTCATTATCTTTTATTTGTGAGATTTTTTTAGCCTTTGGAAAACAGGCCAATGGGAAATTACACTACGAAGCATATCGTCAGTATCGGTGGTGTAGTAATTACCGGTAGTACCAATTTTACGATAAATAAGAAAATAACACTACTTGTTGAACAGTTTTATAAAAACAATCGGCAATGATTGAAAAGCACTGCATCTGTATGTGTTTAGGAGCACATTATGTAACATTTTGTATCAAAGTTGTCCAATGCAGTCACTTCCTCATTTTGGTTCAGTTCGCACTATATGCAAAAATGATGATGCACTATTTTTGTTAAAGATCATTTTGTATGCAGCCTTACTAGTCTCTTTAATCTTCTCACTAATGCTTCTAAAAAGCTGCAATGTGTTCGATGGCTTGTGTAGACCTACAACACAAAAATAAATTCACTGAAAATCTCGGTCGTGCCACGTCTCAGAATACCCTAATAAAATTGACAAGGTTTAGCTTTATTGTTT
>JAHWFP010120632.1:0-30053 GCA_023313725.1 Lithobius niger | reverse complement strand
CATGGTTACATTGTTGGCAAGGCAACCCTCGAGTTTACAATGGTCATCAATTGATTTACAGTATTTTACATTGTTGTTGTCCAAGATTGTTACAGAATAACATTAAATTCAGGGCAACAGTGAGTTGCTTGGAGAGAAAGGCAAACTGAGGGAGAGGTCAAGCAGGCAAGGTCCATGGAGTTAAAGCAGCATTCACCGCCGTAATTATTAGAACGTCCAGTGTCCCTGACGATCACCTAGCAGTCCTGCCGGATCTGTCCCTACACTTAATCGCACCGAATAATAATTTGGACGTTAAATGAAAACTTGAACATTGCTACCGAAAGTAGCAATGTTCTAGTTTTCATTTAGCCTTCGAATTATTAAGCGGTGCGATTAACTTGGCGAATGTTTTGGTGTGTTGATATCACTCCTTTGAAGGGCCGAACCATTCGGAACTTGGCGACCCCTTTTACCAGTTCTGGTTTTTGATATGATTTATAATACAGGACGGCAAGCCAAATTTGCAACGGATATTTTAGCTTTAACACGGGAGAGTGACGTGAAATCATTATATTTATTTATTTATTTATTATCCTTACAGGAGTCTAATAGCCCACACGCTATGCACTCCTACATTAAACTTAAATCATCATTATATAAATCAATTCGTAATAAGGATAATGCTTCCTCTCACGTGCGCGTAAATTGTTGGCTCACTAGCATTGTTAGCATTTGCTAATCTTCAGTCTACGCCTTACGTCTGGCGTTTGCTGATGGCCATTGTTGCATAAAAACATTGTTTAAAACAATGTATAACAATAAAACGGAACGTTCAGGGCCCCGTAACGGGACGGCCAATAGAAATTTCTACTTCTATAAAGGGCACATCTCCGGAAGTAGATCTTTCAAGTGAGCTAAGAACCAGCTTTCTACGACAAATGGTTTAGTCTGTAGAGACCATTGTATAAACATGTCCAAAGTTCCCCATCCCCCATCGTGTAAGACACAAATAAAAACTCTCGATTCCAGCTGAACTGCAGATATCTAATATTACAAATCGGAAATTAATAAAAGTTGGTAGACATGTTGGCCAAGTCCCACAAAGCTCATATACGAAATTTCATTGGAAAATGGTGAAAGACGGCGGAGAAATTAAGCTTCGAAATTTTGGCTTTAACATGGGAGACCGAGCTCAAACCTTACAGTAAAGGCGGTAGCCCTACTTTACAAGGCGGTACCCTAATGAGATTAGCCAAATGTAATCTCAAGAAGTACGTCAGGTTGGCTTAAGCTTGTAGCATACTACTCTGTTCCGTTCCGTTCCGCCACGTCACGTCGCGCAGGCCGTCAAATTTCAGTTTAGATTAAAAGCATGTAAATTAGAGGAGCCGCGTATATTGGTCCGTCCCGGTCCGTGGCACCCGTTGACTGACGGACGGGATTGTCGAGGCAGAATCCTTTCAGTCAAAAACTGATCGCATGATCGGAGAAGTGTATACGCACCTGCAGTCAGTCGACGGTCGTCGTCGTCGTCCGTCATGTGCCTGCGCGCAACGCCTTACCCTACTAAATACAGTTGTGAACCTATTTCAGCAGCCTTCTGGACTTAAATGTCGTCATGCCCGTGCATAAAGAATTAATATCTAGTTCACTACGACTTTTCATTTAATTACCTACTTAAGATCACCACAAGTCCCTCTTCATTTGGATTGCCAGTTTGGCCGCAATCAAATTTAAAAGCTTAGCGGAGCCGACTGAAACGGTTAGCAACGGAAGCAATGTGCGCTGAACCATCCGTTGCCGTCAGTCGTCGGAATGGGACGGAACGGAATAGTGTGCTACAAGCTTTAGCTTGATAGTGTGTTATTAAAAAAAAATGTGCTGTGTTTAGGTTTTGTTTATTTCTTTCGTATTTGATAAGAAGCAACAGCTGCTTTGACTTTTTTTCTACTTATTTCATGTTTTATTTTTATTTTTTTTTGATGGGGTTTGACAAGAAGCAGCATATGCTTTGATTTTCCTCTTTTCCCATTCTCATTTCATGCCTTATATTTAATTTTTATTTGTATTTTTGGATGGGTTTTTGACATGAAGCAGCACCTGCTTTGATTTTTCCTCTTTTCCCCAATTTCATGTTTTTATTTTTTAATATTCAGGATGGATGTTCGTGGTCGCACCGTGACTGTTTCCATACCTTTCTGCATACTCGTACGCGATAAAGATGTATTATTACATATTGACAGACAAACAAACAGACCAAAATCAAAATTCAGCCGAGCATCCGACCTTGTTATAGCGAGACTTCTCTCTTGAACCCTACCTTACCAGGACGTACGAGTATAAAAGAAAATTCCAGCGACGAAAGGAGAGTTTCATGAGGGTTTCCTGGGTACCCGAGAGAAGCGAGCAAAGCACAACCGAGTTGTTCGGAGCTTGGTCTCCCAGCCAGTAGGACACGAGATTCAATCACGTTACCGAACGATGTAAACTTTAAAAAAAAAAGGGGGGGGGGCCTCATTGGGCTACGTCTGGAGTGGAAAGCGTTCTAAAGTAAAGAACTAATGTCGTAGTAACGTGTACTTAATCCGTTTGCCGAAAGCCTAAATGAGGTTACTACGCTGGATGTATAGAGACCATTCAAGCAGTAATTAAACGGTTTGTTTTTAGCTTTGATCAAACCTTCTTTATATAAAAAAAAATAAAAACCTCCTTTACTCAGAGTAAGTTGTTTGCTTCCAGTTATTTTTGTGCCAGTCTCAAAACCAGTTTATATAATCGAAATGGAACAAGACTGATAATATCTGGATGCGCCCATCAGCTCGTGCTAAGTTACAATTTTATATTTCTTCGCAATAAAATGTCGAAGAGGACATTGAGTCTGAACACGAAGAAGACATTAACCGCTAGTTTGTCGTAACCTTGGCATCCTTTTGGCACATGAATACGAGAACTTTAGAAAGGTGAATGTCGACTCTTAAAGCATTGTCTTTGTTATTTGGTCTAAAGTAGCCTACATTTTTTTTATTCTTCAAACGCAAGAAAGTTATTTATGGATTATGCAAATAAATTTATGGTCCACTCGACCTTCCATTGTGATATAGTACCATTCAATATTGGCTGGTTTACCAAGGCAAGAAAAACATTCGTCAGTTTCGCAGCAAGTGTCAGAAGTCTGAAATGAAATTTGCTTCCTGGACAAATTAAATATTAAAGAAAGCAGTTCTGAACATCACTTTCCCTTATTTAACCACAGTATTGTACGCAGAAACTTTTGTGTGTTTGGGGGGGAGGGGGGAATTGTTCCGGGGAGCTCTGAAATTTAAAATATTTTAGAGTATCTTTTTGGGCCCATGAAGCAACTTTTCAGCAATTTTTTTTGGGTGGCGGGGAGCAACTTTTCAACATCTTCAGGCGAGTTTTTTCTTCGAATTTTGAGACTGTAAATTTTGGGCCTGCATGACAGTTTGAAATACTTACGACATTTATTATCATACAAAAAAAATCACTAAAAACAAGTTTGGCCTGTGACATGGGGGCGCCATACTTTCCGTGGGGAGGGGTTTCCACCGGCCCCTCTTGCCCTCTCCCCTCATGCGTACGCCTCTGTCTAACCACATCAGATTGTCAGTCAATTTTAAGCACATCAGCGTTATTACTACTCGATTGGCTTCGATTTTGTGTATGTGTTTATTTGTCTGTGAATGTGTTTTTCTGTTTGGTACATGACAACGTTCCCAGTTTTTTTCTGATTTGGTTGAAATTTCATGACAAGGGAGCTTTGGTGCAACAAATTCTGGAGTTCGAAGATGAAATTCCTGCCTCAAATAATTTAGGGGTGGAGGCCGAAATTCGAGGTAGACCACTGGGCAGAAATCATACAAGTGGCGTACCAAAGCACTTCCTCGTGGAGCACTGGGAAGAAATCACATAGGTTTTTTTCCTGTGAATATAGAACTTAAATGAACTAATGTATAGAATTTGTCGCTCAGCCGAGTAATTGTGATCTAAAAACTCAATCATGTGTCTAGTGTTAGGGTTAGATAAGTGACATAAGTAAAGCAGCACTCTCAGATCAGTGTATCGTGTATTCTTGCAAGACCAGTCTTTAATGTTGCTTGTTTGTTTCGTTAACCCTGACCTTTTTATTTTATTTTTTCGGTAGTTACCGAATATACACAATGTGTAAGCGACGTCTGGGTCTAACTTCAGGAAGGGGCATCGTTTAAATTGTGTGGTATTATAGTAGTAAAGTGCCTCACATTTTTTTATTTTTTTTATTTTCATTAGTTTCAAGGATTTTTTTTATAATATAATAATAATAATAATGTTAGGTGCAGGAGCACAGGGACAGGCTTGAAAAGGACTCGAAAGAGTCGCTAATATTTAGCCTTAAAAATGGTAGAGGGAGTGAGTGGGGCTGCATTTAGTACGCCAGAAATAAGGAGATAGGTAGCAAAAAGCTACACAGCAACAAAGCCAGAGACCCAGTGTCAATTAAAATTAATACAAATAAAATAAATGTGTGCGGTAGGGCTTGAAAACAAGATATGCGTAGCGCCAGTGTCAGCAACAAGAGTTAAAAAAGTTGAGCTCAGTGGGGGAAAAACAGTTGAGCTCAGTGGGTGGGGGGGGGGGGTACACAGCTGGCCATGACCTCATCAGGCAAAGAAATTCTCACAGGGACAATACGGCACTGCGAAGAAAAACCTACGACAGTTTAGCTGAGATCGACATTTTAGAGCACGACATATTATGAATTGTAAGCCTACGCTTTTCAAGTGAATCCTAAGTATCCTGAATGCGGATTCACTTGAAAAGCGGATTCACTTGAATGAATGCGGCGTTCAACGTAGCTCTTAGGTTCAAAACCCCGGTAGAGATTTCGTAAATGGCCATTGTACCGATTCATTGTGATCAATATCCTTAGCTAGGTGAAGTGACCAAACTGGGCTTGCATATTCCAGAATTGGTCTAACAAACACACAAAATTCCGGCCGGGCGGCCCCCCCCAAAAAAAATGTTATACGATACTTAGAAACAAATGCTCGTTTAATAATAGCTGCCCTTTGCCGAGCAACCATCACAATTCTATTACAATGTGATGCACTTTTCAAATTTCCGGAAAACCGTACACACAAGTCCCTAACCTCAGTTTGATGATCCAGTCCGGTCCCCAATATATTGTAGTCTAGTCGAGCATTGAACTGACCAATATGAAATAACTTGCATTTGGAACCGGAGATTATTAGCTGCCATTTGGTTGACCAATCTTCTAAAATCAAGTACCTACGTTGTTCGTCCATATTTCAAAGAACAACTTTTCTAAATTTTACTTGGATCACTTTGTGCGCTTGGCTATAACTGTCGTAAACCGATTTTTGGACGTCATTTTGAGTCGTCATCTTGGATTTTTAGAACGTTGAATAGGACTTTTTTTTGTGAGTATTTTATTCTGAATATTCCTAACCAATTACTGTTCAATCTGATGAACGAACGACTGAGGAGCTATAAGCCAAAAACTGTTTTGGCGACTTTTTTGGTCTGCCATTTTGACTTTCAGCCCCACGTAAAAAAATCAACTAAATACGTCAGCCTTATTTCGTAGAATATTTCTACTAAAATTTAATTCGAATCGCTTCATGCTTCTTGGATGACATTTTGACCTGCCATCTTGAATTTTCACACAACGTTTAATGGTAACTTTTTTTGGATGAATATTTTGTATTTCTGATATTATTGTACATATTCTGAAACAGTTTATGTTCATTCTCATGAACTATTTAAAACGATAGCGGCCTGGCGAATAGCCTGGTAAAACAGTGGCGCAGCAAATGATTTAGACGACATTTTGTTCCGCCATTTTGAATATTTTGCAGAGGTTAAAAAATCAAGTGCCTACCTCGTTCAGCCTCATTTCATAGAATATTCCTACCAAATTTCATTCGAATCCATACACGCGTTCGGCCGTTACATGCAGAAAGGACAGACACACACAAACACGCACGGTCACAGACAAACAAACTCACAAAATATTGAGCTATACCCAAGATCCCACAGTGGATTATAAGCTTAGATGTCTTTCGGGATGAACAATGCCGAAACGTCGCATTTTATTCTATAGATGTGCAATTGCTAGTTTTTGTAACACGTTGTCGAAAAAAATTTTTTTAATATAGTTTAAGCTAAAATTCACAACACGATACACTTAAATGGTTTCTCATTTTAAAGAAAAGAAGAAAGCCAGAGCAGTAAAAGAAGTTAAAAAGTGAAGCCGATACAGCGCCAAATCTGAGTCTGGGTCGACCTCTCCCTAACGAAGCATGGAAGAAGTGATTTGTGGGGTGGAGGGGTTGGCTAAAAAATACTTTTTTTCTTGCCAACGGAATGAACAATCCCGAAACGTCAAATTTTATTGTGTAAGTGTGCACTTGTTGGATTTTAATACGTTGACTACTTTTCGTTGACTACTCTCATTAGGTGTCTTTGAAGCATGGGCAAATTTTCTACTTTCAGGCTTACGCGATCACCCTGCTCTCCGTCGCGCGTACACGTATACGTACACCATAGGAGAAGATAGCAATTGAGTGCATACCTACTGAGAGCTTCACTGTCACTAATAGTGGATGTGCATGGACGATTGTAAACGGATTTCCACGCAATAAACTTACGCGTTAATATAGCACACTGCACAAGTTACATCGTTCAAATTAGTACAGGGCCATGCTTTAATTCTTTCTGTAAACATCCGTTCCGGTAACGTATCAAACCATACAATCAATAATTACCCTTTACTGGTTTAAACAAAAAATGGTTGTTAGCTTTTACATATGGAGAACGAATTAGTTGCACTGCCGTGATGTTACTATTTACAGCATTGTTTTCGGGTAGTTTACATAGAGCCTGCATCATCGCAAATACATGTCGGCCACACAATGAAAGTTAAACAACAGTTCTATCGAAAAAGCACTGTTGCTTACTGCGAATTAGTAGTTACGTAGCTAATAGCGATTGACGTATTCGGCCAAAATATCAAGCGGCGAACCAAGATGGCGGAGCTCATTTCCCGTTTTACATGCAGCTTGCCATGGAAACGTAAGAGCGTTTCCATCCCTATGGAACAGCGTCATGTGACGTCATTTTGGCTACGAGCAAGGCTACCTAGACGTAAAGGCTTAACGTTAGAAATTCGACGCGTCGTCCACCGATTCTGCCACCGATTCTGCCACCAGTCGCGCTACTTACACCACAAAAATGAACTGCTCTAACATGCGGACTGAGGTACGTGTGACGCGCGATACGCGGATTTTAAACTTAAAACACTGCCTTGACACCAAATAATTAAACTTTAACAACAATGGCTTCACGCTACTTACCTCTTTGTTCACTCGACGACAAAACAAAGCCTCCGGATGTTTAATTTCATGAATTTCAAGCAGAAGAGCAACCAAGGTACGTGTGTATTGTACTGTATGATACGCTACGGCGTTTTCAATTCTCATTAAATATGTGTTAAATGATCCATTGACGTAACAATAAATCATCCGAAGACTTCAAGAATAGTCACCATTACCGTAAAATAATGTTCGTTTAGCGCTGCAACACCGGTAAATCTAATAATGAGAAGATATCACGTTTTTGTGCATCTCGCTAACACTAATCAATGCTACGATTGGGGTTTTTCGTTCTTCGTGCTTTCAGTTCAGCACAACGCTTGGACGACGCGTCTATCAACGTGAAACCGAGCGTTAAGCCTTTACGTATAGGTAGCCTTTCTACGAGACACCATTTGGAGGTAATAGCTACAAGGTGCACTAGATTAAAATGTAACGGAAAACAAAGGCACTTCTAGTCAAGACAGTGCTTTGAGAGCGGATTTCTTAGGCTTAAAAGAACGTTGTTTTCTCTAGCAATAAAAATCGCTCGTTATAGGCTTAAGAAATTCAGTCTAATAGCATTGGCTTCAATAAGACGATCTTCCTTTCTCCCTCCAGTGCTCCTTGCAGCTAACCCAGTTACTGGCTCCACCATAGAATTATACACAATAATACTACGTTGTGTCACTGCCCTATAGAGCAGCGTCATGTGACGTCATTTTGGCTACGAGACACCATTTGGAGGTCATAGCTACAAGGTGCACTAGATTAAAATGTAACGGAAAACAAAGGCACTTCTAGTCAAGACAGTGCTTTGAGAGCGGATTTCTTAGGCTTAAAAGAACGTTGTTTTCTCTAGCAATAAAAATCGCTCGTTATAGGCTTAAGAAATTCAGTCTAATAGCATTGGCTTCAATAAGACGATCTTCCTTTCTCCCTCCAGTGCTCCTTGCAGCTAACCCAGTTACTGGCTCCACCATAGAGTTATACGCAATAATACTACGTCGTGTCACTGCCCTATACCTTTCTTTTCCTATGCATACACACAAGCTGCCGATTGAGTTGATTTAATCTCATGGTCAACCCTCAAAGATGTGTCCCTAAATGGAACACCCCCCCCCTCGCACTCTCCTAATGTTTTCCGCATCCGTTCTGAAAACTTCTCGCCCACCATTTAATGTTTGTCTTTGTAAACTTCACAATGTAACGTACTACAACGTGCCCGGTGTCAACCAACCCACACTGAAACTAGTTGATCTATCCTTCGACATAGAAGTATGGTTTTTTTGCACCCTACTCTCCTCCCTTCTTTGTTCTTTTGGTTTTTTTAAGCAGATGGTTTCTTTTGATTGCATCTTACCTTTCACCTGGAAGAAGAGTGAGACAGGTATTGAGATGCTGCTTTCCTCTTAAATCCACAGGTGGGCGAACACTTTGTCACGACCCCGGTTCTTTCCTGAAAATCTCTGACGTCTTTGTCTATTATAGCAACATCTTTAGAGATGAAAGCATTCAAAGGTAGGCGAAGTTACCTTATTTTTTTAGCAAAGACTTCGTAGAACCGCTGGCTTGTAATCAGTGTTGTGCACAATTATCTGGCCGAAACCTTAACTTAATTGCGGAGAAAGTCAGAATTTTGATGTAGCTCGTTGACGTTACACAAAAGGTTGAATTAAAAATTGCAAATTTGCTTTCATTACGTTGTAGAATTGACGTTTTATAATGCACCTATAATAATACAGTCTCGGTTATTTCAAGTTAATTCAGTGTAAATCTTGAGCGAAGTAAGGGGTGAAATGGGGAAGTGGTGGTCGGAAAGATGGCTGGAGAAGTTTCAGATATATTCTTGGACACATTTTCAATACACAAATTTCTCTGAGCAATGTAACCTCATTTACGATATCATTTTTTTCTTTTTCTTTTGCTGCATGCAGTTGGTCTGCCATGACGTGGGTTGATTCCACAAATAAGTTTGTGTTTGATGCGGGAACTCGAGTATTATTGTTATTGAATACCCGCTTGTGGCCCGGAAGAAACAATTACGGCAAAGTGCGGGTTATTCGCAGCAGAATGATATGAACTTTTCAAACTATTGAGATACCAACGAAACATTGATAAATATCATTGTAGCTGTAGTCCGGCGTGCTACTGCTCTATTTGACAATGATAACATGTACTTTCGAATATCACTACGCCGTATATCACACGCACATGGTTCTCGTCGTGGTTTCCGAACAACGAACCATTGTTGGCAGAACCCAGTACTCTAGTCGGTTCTGCCAACAATTTAGCAAAGGAAGTTTGTCGAGGGAATAGTTTTGTTGTTGTCTGAAGGGGTATTTCGGAATCAAGCTAGAATGCAAATGACACAAGCAATTTTTATGCTTTTTAATTATTGTTTTTAATTCTTATTTATACTGATTTATACTTTTGAGTAATATAACAGCAGAACTCTTGGGACGACGTGTAGGCAGACATTCTTTATGCATTGTTGCTCGATTCTGAATGCCCCATCACCGTTCATGCAACGAACCCACAACGACAAAATTACCCTTTCATACAAATTCTCTTGAAAATGTTTAAGGGATGTTTTACAGTAAACCTTTTGGAACGGTGCGATTGTTGCACGGGCAATGACATTGCCAAGGAAATTTTCTGATCAATTGTTATCACGAGCGGGATATTCATTCGATTAAAGCCCTCCACTTTGGGCCACATCGGAAACAATAACCCGCGGGTACTGCGCGCAAGTGTTTATTGTTTCCGAATGGCCAACGGTTTTCGGGCATCTAGACACACGCTAGTGTGTAGCCGCCAAGTAGATGAGATTTAATTGTTGTCAAGAGCTTAATTGTTGTCAGATGTAAAAGGCGGATTACTACGGCCTTGGGACTCCTGGCAGATGACCAGGAGCTGTTAACGCTCGCTAAAACCCTTTGAACCCTTTGAGGTGGATAACTAGCAGACTGTGTCTTTTAACTGTAACCTGATTCAGCCTATAATGGTGTAAATTCCCCATGCGGTAATCTTTGCAAATTGTTGGAATCAGGTGTTTTGGGTCCAGTAACGAAGAAAACCTTAACTTTAAAATGTGGGAACGTGTCCTTTATGCAGAAAAAGTGCCCTCAATAACGCCGATTTGTGTTATTGGTGACTAGCTAATCCGCACGCTCCCATGTTACGTCTCAACTGTACAGCTCACTAGTATAGGGAATGGAAAGTTGCCAAACAAAACCTAAATATCGGCAGACAGGTAGAGCGTCATATGGGGAAGTACTGTAGCGGCCAAGAGGTTTTGCACATTGCCTCGCTCCAACAATGGGTGCCTTCGATAACGACTAATCCAAACTCAACCAAACTCAACCATCTGGAGGCAGTTTGGTACCGTTAACACACAGAATGCCCATGAGCAAACTCCGTTCTGCCTTTAGACTGGATGAGTTAGGTTGAGTTTGGCTTGGGATTTTCGAAGGCCCTGACTACTCTGCACGAACCGTAATCACGTTGGACGATAGCATTAAGTTGCAGTCATTGTTGCCAATCTCTACGGAAGAATGTGAGGTTAAAAAAATGGTAAAAAGGTTTAACGAGCGTTAACCACTCCTGGTCATCTGCCCGAAGCCCTAAGGCCCTATGTCTGCAACAGCCAGATTCCCAGGCGGTCACCCACCCAAGTATCAATCCAGCCCAATGCTGCTTAACTTCGGGGATCTGACGAGAACCGGTGAGGTTTATTAATTGAATGTGAGGTTGATTAATGTTTATTAATGTGTAAGAATGTGAGGTTTATTAATTTCCAACAATAAAGATAATTTGTGCGTGTATCTCACAATCGAATAGAGTTACCTGCAAAAGAAACAACGCAAACAAAAACCTGTAAAATTAACCGGCAGCAGGCTGCAATGCCGTTACTCACTGCAGTGATTTGCAGTTAAACGGACGATTGGAGAGAATAGTTAACACTTAGTTAGTTAATATTTAGTTTTTACACAACGGGCAAAGGTGTAAGCATATTTTTAAAAAGTTGGGAAAAAACTTGAAATAAAAAAAGGAACCAATTTTTCGATTAAGTTTTCTCAGAGATTCTTTGCCAGTAAATTGTAGAACTCCTGGAGGGGGGTTGGGGGTAAGGACAGAAAAAAGAGCATCTTGGATTTTCATAAGGGACATCTGGAGTTAAAAGGGGGCGCGTTCCCCAAGTTCCCCACAGTGCACACGCCTTGGCCACGGATTTAATTCACATGTTCATAAAACACTGAATAATTATGATTAAATCTGAAATGAACTTTTTAAAAATTGACACGCACTAATCAATCCATATTATTTTCTGTAACTGGGCTGGATGCCCTCTGTGCAGAAATCGGTGACAATTAGCGTGCCCCTGGAAGGCAAGCTACTTTCCCTTATTCCCCCTGAATCCCCCCCCCCTCCCCACCCGGGGTAGTAAAATTAGCTTGAGACGCCACGATATGACGAGGACAGTGGTGGAGGGCCGGACTGTGGTCGTATTTGCCCAAAGTTGCACAGTTTAGCAAATGTTTAACCGATTTTGATGTTTCAGTACACCATTTTTATCGTTTCGGTGAGAACTTTTCACTAGCGGAAGAGCCAAAATAATACGTTAAAACACTGAAGTAAAAAATAAGATTTGGACAATATTTCTTAACCCTATGTTGCATACAGTTGCCTGCAGGCAACAGCTGGCTAAACGCGAAAAAAGTAAGTCCCAACTCGCGCTGCAAGCTTTGTGAGGGGTCCCCGGGGACCCCGAGCAAAGCGAGCAGCAACAGCCTAGTGGTCAGCGTCCTCGTCTCCAAACCCTGCAAAATGCTGGTTCGAATCCCCCGACTGCCCCAACTATAAAAAGTATCAGAAATTAATTCATGCATTTAAGGGTTAACACAGTTGGTGTCACGGACACTGGCAGAAACAGGGCTGTGGGATTTTTTGTGGAGGTCGGGGCGGGGGGAGCTGGGGAGCGCAAACTGGAATTTTAAGCCCCCCACCGCAATTTTATGCCCCAATCACAATTTTACCCCTACGCCATTTTGGGGGGGGGGGGGGGGGCCGGGGGGGGAAAGACTACAGTCCAACTCTTAAACTAAAACGAAAAGAATAAAAAATACCAACAAATAAAATGAACTTCGAACCTTTAACGCCCCCTTTCAAGTGTTTCTCCCTCGCCCCCCCCCCCCCGGCCCTGGGCAGAGAGTTCTCACTGGACGCCCTCCACTTCCGTCCTTTGATTTGCCATTGTTTAGAAATAGGCATTCAAGGACAGTAGTCTACATGATAAGTCAATTTACGGCAAAATAGGGTTGTTATAACACTTTTACTTCCGCAGCTTATTAGAGTAGAGTCTAACTGAACAACGAGTTACAAAACGTCTTCAATAGTCGACTGCATCTGCACAGGGTTTAATTTGCATTGCATACAATTTTGTTTAACTTTGTAAATAGCGGTGGGCGCTCATGAATTCAAACTGGTATTTTTTAGCATGCTGGCCTATCCTATTTCTTTACGTAAGTTTTGTTATGGATAGTCAAAACTACCTTGGTGAATGATGCAAACTGCTTTATTTCCTTTTTAAAATTATCATATGTATTAAAACTAGTTGCTCAAAATTAAAACAACTAGCCCTCTCTGTATTACGGTCATTATTTCAAACGAAAACAAAATGCTTTTGCAAATTTTATATAAGGGTAACGGAATGTAACAAAGCCATGTGTCGAATCTGCAACACGGATGAAATTTTGTACACAATCGAATCAGCCGTGGGACCTTCACAAAAGACGCCACAATGGCCCCTAGCGCCACTCCCCTTCCGCTTTTTCCCTGAGGCTTGACCAACAAATTCTTGCAAATCAAGCTAAATGCATGAGATTTGTTACACAATTCATTCTTAGCAGTACAAATCGAACCAGCTATGGAATACCCACGAAATACGAAATACCCTTCTACTCCCCCCCCCCCCCCCCCCCCGGTTCCCTCCTCTATACTTGACCATTAAATTCTTGCTGATCGAGCTAATGGTATGAAATTGGGTACACAAGTTACTCTTAGCAGTACAAATCGAACAATCATAGAACTCCCCGTGAAATACCCCCAAGGGCCCTCAGCGACCCCACCTCCCAAGCACCCCCTGTACCCCGTCCCTGATGCTTGGCCAACAAATTCTTGCAGAGCGAGCTGAAATTTTGTTCACACGTCATTCTTAGCAAAACAAATCGAATCAACCGTGGAACCCTCATGAGAGCCCCCACATTCTCCCTGAGGCTTGGCCAACAAATTCTTGCAAATCGAGCTGAACGCATGGAATTAAGTACACAATTCATTTTTAGCAGTACGAATCGAACAGCAATGGAATCTCCGAAAATGCCCCTAAAAGGGCCCACTGTGTCCCACTGTGTTCCTGAGGCTTGACCATCAAATTCTTGCAGATTGAGCTGAAAGCAAGGAATTTCGTACAGAAGCCATTGTTAGCCATTCAAATAGGACCAGCCATGGATTCCCCAAGGCCCGCCCAGCACCCCTCCCCCATGCTTGACCAACAAATTCTTGTCAATCGAGGAAAACAAGGTAATTTGGTACTCAAGTCATTCTTAGCACTACATATCGAACCAGCCATGCAACCTCCTAGAGGCTTGATATTTCCATCCCCTCCGCTTGTAATAGGCCCAAAGCCCGTTTCCTAGTTACAGCACACGACGAAAATGTGGCTATAAGCGCCGGTGCACACGTGCGTTTTTTGGACACGAGGCGACGCAGCCAATCAATGCACACGTGCGTTTGCGTTGACGCTGCGGTGCCGCTTCGGTGACGTATGTGCGCGTTCGGTTCCCTAACTTCGAGTAGAAAAAATTATAGTTTGAAACCAATGAAACGATATTGCTTATTTCGCCTACCTCGTGAACAAAAAATATATTTTAAAACCAATGAGACGAATTTTGGAACATTGATATACTAATTTAAGACGTACCGGGGGAAAATGTTATACATTCTTTGCAGATTAACTGAAAAATTCGGATAAGTTCTTTAAGCGCCGGTGCACACGTGCGTTTTTTGGACGCTGCGGCGACGCTGCTGCCCCGCTGCGGTGACGCATCCAATCAATGCATACGTGCATTTTATTAACGCGCGTTGACGCTGCATTGCCGCTTCGGTGACGTCGTGCGCGTTCGGTTCCGTAACCTCGTGTACAAAACATTATAGTTTGAAACCAATGAAACGATATTGCTTTTTTCGCCTACCTCTTGAACAAAAAATATATTTTAAAACCAATCAGACGAATTTTGGTACATTGATATACTAATTTAAGACGTGCCAGGGAAATATGTTATACATCCTTTGCAGATACCTAAAAAATTCGGATAAGTTCTTTAATTACTTCCCAATGAGTCTTCCTTCATTTTTGCAGCAACATTTCATATTTCAGGATAAATCTTTACTCCCCCAATAAACAATTCCATGTCTATTTCTTCGAAATTGGACGTCATTTTCGGTAACGCTTTTGCGGTATACGGTGGACGTGTGTACCGCTCAAGTCACCCAAGGTACTCAGAGACGCAATTGCGTTTTTGTAACGCTGATGCGGTGCAAAACGACTGTACGAGCGGCGGGCGAGCGGCGGGCGGTAACGCAACGTCAACGCAGGTACGTGTGCAGTACCCAACAGATGGCACGTAAACCAAACCGCAAATGCGGTACCGCACGTGTACACCGGCGGCGCTAACCGAGCGAAGTGCAGTGAAGCCTACCTAGGAACACTGCATTAAGTGAAGTGATATATTAATTCATAGAAATTGACAATTCCTCCATAAGTAAACTATTACACTATGACCAACACTTACCATACAAAGATTTGTTTATATTTCAACAGAAAATATTTCATCTATTGTTGTTCGGCAAATTTTGTAACGAAAGGCATTTGGGCTAACGTTAACATTAGGGATCGGACGAATACGGAAAAAACATATTCGAATATTCACCAAAAATATATTCGAATATTCGTTCAAAATTTTATATTCATATTTAGGATACCCATCCCCCCCCCCCCCCCAACAAAAAAAAAACCGTTTTTGACTAAATACCTAAGTTTCATTTATTCTATTGACAGTGCAAGGCATACGAGACTTAATATAACCACAACTTTAATTTAATCTACTACGCAAGGCAACTTAGAAGGTATACATAACACAACCCCGTCCCCCTCCCCCCCTCCACCTCGAAAAAATATGATGAATTGTCAACTGCAATACGTAATGACGGTAAATCACCAAGGTGTCTTTCCCTTTCACGTATGATATTGAAGTTGACGTCTGTCAACCAGGGCTACGATTTTTTTTTAGTTCTTTAGTTCTTTTATTTCTTTTAAAAGTTTTAGGGAGATCTTGTGCATCCGTAATCTCCACCCACCCTCCCCCTTCTCCACTTCCAAGTGAGCAATCCAAAACGCATGGATCATTCCCACACTACAGATTGGTTGGAAGGGATAGGGAAGAAAGCATAGAGCGCACAGGAAAATTTAAAACCTAACTCAAAATAAAAATTAAAAATAAAATAGCTAAGTTTCTGCAGCAACACTTCATATTTCAGGATAATTCTTTACTCCCCCAATAAACAATTCCATGTCTATTTCTTTGAAATTGGACGTCATTTTCGGTAACGCTTTTGCGATAAACGGCGTACGTGTGTACCGCTCAAGTCACCCAAGGTACTTAGAGACGCAATTGCGTTTTTGTAACGCTGCTGCGGTGCAAAACGACCGTACGCTACCGTTTTTTTTTTGCGAATATTCGAACGGAGTATATCATATTCGAATATGCTCTTTACAACCCATAGTTAATATGATGGATGTTTATTCCTCACGAATTATTTTAAAGTCTACTCACTACACTGACGTTACCTTTCTACTTTAGGAAACCTTTTTACCACATTCAATCTAACTAGATTTGCAAACTTTTTTTTCCGTGAGTATTTTGCATTTTATGTAGACCCTAATGCTCACCTTCAAACAGAACCTCCTGAAGAATAAAATTAGGATACAACTTTCAGAATAACGTTCGGCTAAAAATATTTCTAAAAAATTTAGGGTCGGCCTAAAAGATGCAGTTTTAATTTTTGTTATCTAGTATTTCCAAAAGAATTGCGAAGCCTTAGCTTATACATAACTGATCGTATTAATTAAAAACTATACTGTATAAACAAGTTATATTTTGGAATCCTATTTCTTTCTAGACATTCTTTTCCAAACCATTCTAGATTACCGTAATTCACTTGAAAAATGCTTGTCGGGCAACAATGCAGGCTCGAGCCAGCAATTAGCCAGCGCACACTCACGCCCCTTTCGGCGTATTGTTGGACCTCTTGTGCCGCAAAACCTTTTGCCCCCGACTGTACCTTTTTTTGGAGCAGATTTACCCAATCAAGCTCTTGTACGCTAGCCAGCGAGGTCGGCGTGGTATGACTCCTCCTCATCACCGAAGATCGCTTTTCTTAAATAACTTAGGCTGCGCATGCGCCGACTCTGACGTCATGTATTTGTGATCTCTGAAATCAACATGGCTGTCGTTCTCGATCCGACGCAAGTATAACAAAACTCTGGACTAACAAACTAGTGAATACTTATTATGAAACGTAAGTGGAACTGTTCCGAACGTAAAAATTTTATTAATGGATTATGCTACAATCGGCAATGTGGAATTTACGTTAGGCTAGATAGCCACTGGAGGAACGATCGCGGTCGTATACGCAAGGCCAGCTGAGATAATAGTGCCTTCTTGGCTCAACTCTTATCTCAGCCGGCCTTGCCTATGCGCGAACCCCCGGTGTCATCGCTGGTTTGCTTTTTTGGCATGCCACCGGCAATAATTCTGCGTATGTTTATAACAATTCCAGCTCGAAGTGTCGTTAACAATTTGATTAAAAGCAATAACTACCCATCAGAGACCACAGCCGTTAGTTACATCCACCCAAAACCCAAACTGGTATACGTGCAGCCGCCAAGTTTCCAAAAAGGGCCGGCCTTTCAAAGTAGTGATATCATTCAACTAGGGAAAGGCCGCCAAGGTTAATCCTATTAGCCAAGTTAATCGCACTTACTAATAGTTCGAAAGTTAAGTTTTCATTTAAGTCAAGTTTTCATTTAACGTCCAAAGTATTATTCCGTGCGATAAACTTGGCTAAGAGGATTAACCTTGGCGGCCTTTCCCTGGTTGAATGATATCGCTACTTTCAAAGGCCAATTTTTTTTGGAAACTTGGCGGCTGCTCTTATACCAGTTTTGGTTTTGGGTGGATATCACAACTTTCATAGGCCTGTGAATACAAAGAATTCCACTGTCTAATAGTAACCGCTACCTTTTTTTGTCTGGAGTGTCTATAAATTTTCTAATTCATATTCTTATTGCATGCCCATGTTTCACATGCTTAAGTCTATTTAACCCGATTTTTGAGCGCAGAGGCTAACAAATCCTGATTTTCGTTCGCTTCGCTCACTCAATCAGCGCATCCCCCTTCACTTAGCTCTGCCGAGGTTAACGTTAATCATTCAATCATGAACACATACTACAAACTCACGGAATGGTAAATGTTCATACAGTTATAATATTCTGGTGGCAGACGAAGATTACTAAAAGTAATCAACTAACCAGCTGTGTAAAATTACTCGCCACTTACACTAGACTGCAAGAAAAGTCTACATAAAATAAAATGTTCGCGTCGCGTTATTGAGGACACTTTTTCTCCATAAAGATCACGTTCCCACCTGTGCTGACGATGTGCATTTAGTTTCCTAATTTTTTTCCAGCAAAATTGTCCCTTTTATCGTGGTGGGGCAGATAATTCAGTTTGGATTCGTGTACCGTAAAAAAAAGACCAAACCTTTGCAATAAAAGAAAAAGATATACTGTCTCTTAGTGAACCAGTTATTGCAAAAACAGTGCATTCTGACAATTAAGTACTGAAACAATAAGCGTGTAACACTTAAGCATGTTATAATCTGCTGTTGGATGACAATACAAACAATGGTTACAACAATAATTTTGCACTTACCACGTGCTTCTAGCTGCAACCCCAATTTTAGAAAAAGGTACTTCCCCATATGACGCTTTACCTGTCTGCCGAAATTTAGAACTGGCACCTTTCCCAAATGAGCTGTAGAGGTGTCTTTATACCCTACAAAAATTAACATGGGAGCCTGGTGATTAGCTAGTTACTAGTTACTAGTATTAGTAACTCTCAACGGTATTGAGGGCACTTTTTCTCCATAAAGAACACGTTACCACATTTTCGTGTTGAGGTTTTCTTTGTTACTGGACCCAAGACACCTGATTCTTGAACGATTTGCAAAGATTTATACCGTATGGGGAATTTACACCAGTATGCTGAAATCACCTATAAGTTGGTTTCAGTTAAAAGAGACAGTCTGCTAGTGAGCCGCCATCTGACAACAATTACACTCTAACAATTACGCTCTAACAATTAAGCTCCAACAACAATAAAACGTCTACTTGGCGGCGACACACTAGCGTGTGTCTAGATCGTATCAAAAACCCAAAACTGGTTAGAGGTGCCGCCAAGTTCCGAATGGTTCGGCCCTTCAAAGGAGTGATATCAACACACCAAAACATTCGCCAAGTTAATCGCACCGCTTAATAGTTCGAAGGTTAAATGAAAACTAGAACATTGCTACTTTCGGTAGCAATGTTCAAGTTTTAATTTAACGTCGAAAGTATTATTCGGTGCGATTAAGTTGGCGAATATTTTGGTGTGTTCATATCACTCCTTTGAAGGGCCGAACCATTCGGTACTTGGCGGCGCCTTTAACCAGTTTTGGTTTTTGGTATGATATCACTCCTTTTTTTAAAAATGTGTATTGACTCAACTCCACTACCGTGCAGATGTGCAATAAAGTGCCACTTCACAAGAAATTGGTTTTCAACAATTTGCTATTATCTATTGCCTATAGGCCGAACTATTCTCAACTTAGTCACCTCTTTATAGGTTTTTGGTTTGGTTTTAATTTTGTTGTAATTTGTTTTATTTAGTTATTTGGTGTGTTGATATCACTCCTTTGAAGGGCCGAACCACTCTCAACTTGGTGGCCTCTTTACCAGTTTTTGTCTTTATTACAGTTGGTTTATTTTTCGTGATTTGGACGTGAATACAATTTCTTTGCAACGTTGTTTAGATTTATCGTGATACACTAGTGTGTGTCTAGGCACGCACGTCAGTATACACGTTCTCATTGTCCGAACTTTGGCCGTCGAATGAGAGACCATGCCGACAATACTAAGAATGGTTATAACAATATTTTCGTATTGCGCCCTCCCACGCCATTCCCGTTACGCCCCCAGTCTCCAAACCATAATAGGTACGCAGTTCAGTGGCGTGTACACCATAGTGTCAGACTGGCAGGTGCCAGGGGCCCACTAGCATTGGGGGCCCCTGTCTACCTATAAAATGCAACCAAACTTAAAAGAAAATCTTAAAACCATTGCTGAATTGGGTTCAAAGTTAAGCATTTTGCATAATTTTAATGTGGATTTTCAAAAAAAATTCTCAATTTTTGGGGGTATTCCCCCAGATCCCTCCTCTTGGCTGCACTGTAATAAATGTCCTCCCCACCCCCCTCCCGCCGTGCAGGGACCAACCTGTCCTGCAGTGCCAGGGGCCCATCCTAGTCTGTACACGCCACTGACGCAGTTTGTATTGTGCTGCACCCATTCGTTCAATTTCATAGCTGGAAGCCTTCCCGTTATCTCGGAATCGATGAATAATCACCCTATGGGATTTAACATGGGTATGAGCGGACTAGCTTAGCTAGGTAGTAACTAGTAGTAACACATTTGCAACGTTATTGAGGGTCAGATTTTGCATTGAAATCAGCTTAGCTGGTATTCCTACACGAGTTAATTTTTGTCAGGTGGGTCATTGCTCTCGATTTCAACACAATTTAAGCTTTTGTACCGCATTATTATATTTCCCCAAGTACCTGATATGTGCCCAACTATGCTTCGAGATATAAGACACTGACGCAATGGCGTCGCGCTACAATGGTTTACAACCTCGATAATTGAATTGATGTGATGTTTGTTGTGATGTTTGTTGCCTAACTGGGCGCGACAGACTAACGTGTGTCTAGATTTATTTTTAAATTCCTATACATTGTGATCATTCTGGCTACCACAGGGCCTCGTCACAAAATATGTGTACAACAGCGTTTTTTTGTGGTTGTTGTAGTTGTTTTTTTTTTTGCCGTCCCGCCATTTAAGATTAGGGTGCCGGTAACAGAAACTGCATATCGTTATTTAAATTCAAAAAATTTAGCATAAATAAGTCTAAACTAATTACCCTTCCTCCCACCATACAAAAAAATCGTACATATTTATTCTTATTTGGGATGGGGGGTTTCCCCCCCCCCCCCACCACTGCATTCCATTGAACATTCGAACCTTTGCTTGCAAATTTTCAACAACAATATCTGCTACCACATGTGCCGTACAAAATCAAGCTCCATCAAGCTAGATCACAGTAGTGTTCTTGTCGAAAATAGGGGCTGCAGCTAGAAGCCCGTGATCCTAAAGTGCCGTGTAAATTTAAAATTACTGTTGTAACCATTGTTTGTATTGTCATCCAACAGTCTATTATAACATACGTAAGTGTTAATACTGTGTGACCTTTGGTACTTTCACAGTCCTATGAAAGTTGTGATATCCATCCAAAACCAAAACTGGTATACGAGAAGCCGCCAAGTTTTCAAAAAGGGTCGGCCTTTCAAAGTAACGATATCATTCAACCAGGGAAAGGCCACCAAGTTTAATCCTATTTGCCAAGTTAATAGCACCGAATAATACTTTGGACGTTAAATGAAAACTTGACGATTGCTGCGGCGAGTAGCAATGTTCTAGTTTTCATTTAACTTTCGAACTCTGAGTAGGGGCGATTAACTTGGCTAATAGGATTAAACCTTGGCGGCCTTTCCCTGGTTGAATGATATCAGTACCTTCAAAGGCTGATCCTTCTTGGAAACTTGGCGGTTTTTTTACACCAGTTTTGATTTTGGGTTGATCATTATTAATGTAATGTGTTGTTGTCATAAATCAGTGTTAACTCACTTCGTGGCATCTTTCTTAAATTAAATTTGTAAAAGAAAATTTAACTTTCGAACTATTAGTTAGGGCGATTTGCTAATAGGATTAATTTTGCCGACCCTACCCTGGTAAAACAATAACACTACTTTCAAAAGCCGACTGTTTTTGGAAACTGAACAGCTTCTCTTATACCAGGTTTGGTTTTGGGTGGATTAGCCTTTACATAACTGACAGTAATAGCAAATCTCGTCATGTCCGAGAGGCTGGGAAGATGCTACAATGTGCTATGGAAGGTACCTGTTCTTGCTGCTCGTTGTATCTGCGGACAGGGTTCGGCCTTTGGTTTCAGGGAGCATTCACAAATTCCGTAAAACTTGGAGGGGTATGGGGCGGGGAGGATGATTAAGAAAATGCATTACCATTGTTATGAGGGAAGAGTGTGATGCAATGCTAAATAACACTAATTTTCGCAAAACTATTTTTCGCAAAAATATTTTTAGCTAAAATTCGTTTAGCTAAAATATTTCTAACGTCTGTTTACGACTTCTTTTTTTTTTTCAAACTCACTGGTCATTACTATCCTAGGCACTAATTTACAGCTTATAAAAACAAATTCATCCCAAAAAAAAAAAGATTATAGAATTAGTGAGTGAGGGGTGGTGGTAAGAATATGTTACGTATTTTTAGGTGGGGGCATCGTGCGAAGTTACACTGGTGTTTCAAAGGGGCGTGGGGCTCTATATTGCCACAAAAAAAGTGTTACGTAATTTTTGAACGCTCCCTCAAAGGTCGAGGGGTAAATTCACGCTCAGACAGTTTGACATTTACAGTAAGCTTACTATTTTTTAAAAATCTTTTTTGTGTTGCTTTCGTTCTCTCCGTCATTCTGCTGATTGGGGCAGAGGAAGAAAACAAACAAAATCGGAACAAAAGTAGTTTGAAGTGGGCCCCAAACAAAACGAGCAGCAACAGCCCAGTGGTCAACGTTCTCGTCTCTAAATCAAGTTAATTTAATAATTTCTAAAGCTCTTACTCAATGTTGTGCTTGTCACTTCAGTATTAATTTAATAATTTCTAAAGTTTTAGCTTTAAGGACGTAAACATTACGTGTATACCATCAAAACTCTCACAAAAACAGCGTTGCACTTAACGCCATAATAAATTAGCCACAAATGCTGGTTCGAATCCCACGACTGACTGAAAAAAGTATCAGAAATTAATGCATGCAATGGAGGGTTAGCTAGTTACGATGTTAAAGGTGCATTCCTCCCAGTTGGCATTCCTGTATGTCTCAGTTTTGCAACATTACTTCATACACGAGTAAATGTTGCAAAGTCAGTAATTTGCCTTTTTCCCCTCGTGAGAATAGGTTTTGACATGTTCATCTAACCTATGGAATGTTGCAAAAGCTATTTCGCGCAGGATGCTCGAATATGGTGAGAAGGTATGTCCTTTTAAGATAGTTTTCCCAGAAATAAACGTTTCAAAATTTCTGGTGGTGGGGGGGGGGGGGGGGGGTTGGATGACTTAAAGGACACAGTAAAATTTATAGGCGGCATTGTCCACCTGTAGCATCGCCACTGCCTATTGTTTCAATAAAATCAAACTGTTTAGAACTGTGAAAAATAGATAACAGGATTCCAATTGTAACTCTGCTCGCAAGAATGCTTCTTTAGTAAAAACACTTCCTAAATTTTCTATCTACATGTTGGCTTTTTCAAAAGCGTAATTTGTGCAGCAGTTCGTCAAAACAGCATAAATAACAGCAACAGCAACCGGTACTGTGTTCTAACATGATACTGATCAGTCGTGAACTTATTCAAACCAGGCCTCATGAAACCAGACTATTGAGGCGGAATTTTTTACATAAATAAATTCGTCAAATTTATGTTAACAATAAAACGTGACAGTTCGAAGAAATTCATTTCTTTGTGAAGAAATTCTTACAGTTCTTCACAGCAGTTAAAGAAACGAAACCAGCGGTTCATAATGTTGGGTTTATTGTTTGTTCTTGGTTCTCTTCTTGGAGTGGCTTATAAAACACTAAAATATCATTGGCTCAGCATTACTCAGGTTCACACGAGCTCCTTCTAGCAGCGTAACCAAGATGGGCTGGAGAAAGGTTTTGGGTGTCGCTCCCAGGCTCCAAGTCAGAACCACTGCAACCAGACGACCTGTATTGTAGCGTAAGTGACGCCAAGAGCCGTCAAGTACAGCCCGTGCGAGAAGTGGGCGGAAATGGGACCAAAAATGGCCTGCTAAATAGGATAGCGGTGAAAAATGTATCAGTAGATTCGAAGTAAACGACTTCCTACACGGTGTATTCAATGTGGGCAAAAACTTGCTCCAAAATTTGGTTGCTGGGATAATTGCACACTAAATTTGAGGGAGCTAAAATATCGTCGGAAAACTGGACGGGATAACAAAAAAAAGTTCCTAGTAAGTTCAAGTCTAAGTGGAAAGTCGTCCAATGGGATAATTATCTAACATCTGCCTAAATAAAAAATCGGGAAAATATGCAAAATCATGTAAACGGAATATCGTATAATGGAAAATCATCTAAACGGAACATCGTATGATGGATAATGGTATAATGGGTACACGTCTAACTGGACAATAACATACCTGTGGTTTCTGATGTTGTATGTATAGCCGCAACGAGCGCGGAAGCACGAGCGAGGCAGGGACATTAGACTATTTTCCATTATACGCATTTCGTGTTAGACGATTTTCCGTTATGCTGTATACGCCGCCAGTTATGCAATTTTTCTGTTATGACGATTACCCCTCGCCCCGTTTTATATAAAGAAGTTGGACAAGCAGGTCAGATTGCTTTTATTTTCATGTTACTCCTTAAATTACTACCGTTGTAAAAATGTGTACCGGTGCTATTAAAATGTGAAATTAAATAAAGAACTGAGAATTGAGAAGATTATCGTAACATCCCTTTAAGAAAGCAATTGCAGTCAGCAACAGAAGTAATTTTTTTGTTTTTGTCATAACTTTCTTGTCCGTTGCCACTTTTCCTCATGAGCAGGTGCCAGTAGGTGAGAGAGAGAGAGTGTGACCTTGGCGAGGTAGTCATCTCAAAAAATCACACACGCACTAGCCCTAGCCAATAAATAAAAAAAAAAAAAAACATTACTACAGCCTGTTATCGGCGTCTTTCTCACGCAACAGACTACACAAAAAATGGTGGGGCGAATGTAGTGTAGTGTTACACCATGTCAGTTGGTCACGTTCAGCGCGCCAACTTTTTTTTTGCATACTTATACGTTTTTTGCACTTTTTCGTAATTTTTTATTGATCAGAGTTTTGGACCAAACGAATATTGGTAAGAGGGAACAGTTCTGCCGCTTCTTTCTTTAAATATTTACATTGAAAAACCGAACTAGGCGTGTAAGTGAGATACAAAAAAATGGCCAAAAGGGAAAAAATAGGGGGGGGGGGCACTTGCCCCAATGTAAGGACACCCTTGCTTCCAACATAAAACACGAATATTTCCGAAAATATTGGAAGTAGGATTTTCATCTTCGAATTCGTAAATTTTGCGCACCAAAGCTCCCTTCTCATACAATGTCAATCAGATCAGAACAATTTTGCGAAAGTTATCGTTTCCCAAACAAACAAACACACAAAAATCCATCTTCAGTCGAGGATTCTACCTCACTCGCTGGACCATTCCATTGAGGAAAAAAATATGTAATTTTTCCTCCCAATTACTTAAAAATACAAAACACGAAACATTTAAAGAATACCAAGAATACATATAATTATAATAATAAACAGAGCTCCGCTCCAAAAAAAAATTACGAGAGATAAGAAAAGTGGAAGAATGTTACAAAACGTAAAACGTTCTCCTACCTTGCTTATCGGTTTTAACAAACAGATTGTATCAATGGATGGTAACGTTTAGATGGTTGATATACTGGACTAACTTAAAGCAACATACCGCCTGCCTTATAACAGCTACGCGTCGATCTCATCCGCGCATTTAACATAGTCAAGGTCAACTGAGACAGTAGTTTCGTTCCTCGCAGAGAAAAACGAAGCTACTATCTCAGTTGGGATTGCGCCTAATAGACAAGCCAGCGTGAACGTATTAATTGTGTCGTCACAAACCGGAATGATTCTTGTATTTTAAAATCACAATTTATAATTTTCTAGACTAGTGCGTTATAATTTTGCTTCGGCGATCTATTGGAATAATTAATTTTAATTTTTACTGCATTAGACTTTTAGATTTTTGATCTCATAGTAATTACTAGCAAACGATTAATATTAGTACTGCGCACACACAGATAAAACTACAAGGTCATTGTAGGCGCGCAAAGCATCATATACGTTCCCCAATATTCAACAGAAAATCTCGTGGACTCCACATTTTAAAACGGATTTTTAGCAAGGGAAAGACTAACGGTAAGGAAATAGACCTTTGGGGCCGTACTTGATGTGGAGGATCGAGAACAATAGCGTTTGGAGGTATATCCCTTTAAGTTAGGATTACACTGAGTCAAGAATTAAGTTTCTGCTATTTTGGTTCAAGTTTAATGGTCAATTTGATGGTGATGCGCTTGCCCGCCAATTGGTACGGCTTAATGATCCCTAAACAAGTAAGCTGATGAGTTATTAGGCTGATAGGGGAAAAGGTTCTAAATTAGTAGGTTGAAAATGGTTTACATCAGGATTGGTTGGGGTTGATGATTGGAATATCAGAAAAGGCTTCACGTAGTGACTACCCCTAAATGAACTTTAAAAAAAAAACTGTTTGATAAACTAAAAGCAGAACTTGAAATTTGTTGTATTAATTCTTACGGTGGACCTTAAGATGCTTACTAAAACACTAAAAAAAAAATGAATAATAACACAGGGTAAGGTGTTGAGTTCTTCTACCAGATGGATGCTGAAATTTCTTAACTTGCATTTCTAAATTACGAACTTTGGCACCGCTAAATCTTTATTATCTCCAGTATAATTTATCAGTAAAATATTTTTTGTAATGTTTCTGTCAATGCAAGATATAACTAGTAAGTCTTGTCTCTCAAAATAACCAAGACAAGATCAATTAGTGTGGCCAATTTCGAAATCAAGAATAAGAATGACAGTTTCAAGATCGAGAAAACTGAAGAATGAAAGTTAAGACCCGACTCTTCTCGTTACGTACTGAGCATTTCGCTGTTTATGTGCCTCTCTCACCGTACTCATCGTACTCTAATCGTGCAAGATGCACCAGCAGCAGCGAGCTGGATCGAAAATTTGTTGCACACAAAATTAACGCATGGTACTCGCGTAGTGTGTTGTACTGCGTGCATTCCCTTAAATAAACCAACAAATTTAGCAGTCCATCGTTCATAGAGTGAACGGCCTGTTCTGTAGGGGATTACCGTAAGTTCTGTTATCTAATGGATGCTTGTCATCATGAATAGTGTTCAATACGAACCGTTAAAAACAAATCTGATGTGTTGTTTACGATAACGTTAGTTTCCAACTCCCATTCAAAACTTAACAACTTGGGCAGTAAAGAGGCTCGGGAAGCAGCGTCACTGACCAAGCCTATGTAACAGACTAACGTAAGACAGTTAATTTTCTATCAGTTGTTGGCAGTGCGTAGACTTTCTTAGGTATTTATTGCGCTTCGTAGTTCTATGCTGATTTCTACAGAGGCTCATATGTACATGTGGAAATATTGTCCACGACCACATGCAGTACGACCATAGTTCACAAACAAGGAACGTTTTAAAGAAGGTTGTACACAACTATAAGCTAAACACCCGAACTCCCATTAAAAATATGTATACAAATTTTTCAACTTTGGGAGTTTGCCCCTCTGAACTTGCTTGGCCCAGGGCCCCATGACTGTGCTTAATTAATTTGGCTACGAATTATTGTTGGTTATGTAAACGTGTACAAAAAGTTATTCTGAAAAGTAGTAAAACAAATACGATTATCCACCTGCATCATGAAAAGAATAAAAAAAACGTGCTTAGCCGAAGCAAATAGCATTTTTCCGTGAAGTGCGCTCCGAAGCCATAAATGGGCCTAAGGTGTTGATCAGGAAACGCGTTGGCTTCTTTGGTCCCTGCTGGGGAAACCTCAAGCGCTCCCTCAGGCCCCTTAGCTATCAGTGTCGCCCCTCCTCCCTCCTGCCCGATTTATGCAATTGGAAGTGGGGCCCCAAAATCAACAGAATATCAGATTCCTAAGTTTCCACTGCCGAGCCTACTAAAGCCAACCAACGACAGAGCCCAACAATCACACTTTTCGAATTACGCAAGATACACGCTAATGTCCGACGTGTAAAAATAAATGAAACAAAACCTGAATGCACGTTGCAGTGGTGAAATACGTGTGCAGAGGTTTTTGCTGGCGGGGTGCATTATGTAGTTCATAGTTGTTTTGCGTGGTAGCGCGTCGTTACTCAAACCCTTTCGATTATACACATTACGTGTTTACGAGTAATTGTGTGTTAATAAAAGTATGACACACACACACATATGCACAGTTCCAAACTGTCAGTGTCTTAAAATTGAGTGCCGACGTGGAAGTACGTAACCCATATGTTCAATGATGCGTAAAAGTAAGTGTTGATTCGGCTGTGGTCGTGGCTTTGGTCTTGACCGAGAGAAAGTCGCAGGTGCTGTCAGTGGCGAGCAATGATTAACTTTCTCACAAGTCAGCAAGTAGGGCAACTCCATCTAGACGTTCGGGCTCGCCCTCAACTGCCTATGAATCACATTCGACATAATGCGAGTTGGATTGTTACGTTGCCGCAAAAGTATTGCCAGGCCTTGCCTGTCTTTACAGGTTGGGAGTTGTTGCTGGACATTTTAGTGACGCGTGGTGTGAAACAGGGCAAATGAGCTTCTCATCCTGGTGTAGTTTGTGTCCTTCTGTCTGTCTGTACGATAACTTCTGAAGCCATTTCTCGATTCATTTAATTTTCTACTTCAATTCTATGATTGGTTTGTGGATTTTAACTATCTAATATCAAAAATAATACTTCGTCATGAACACTACAAAAATAATTGAATAAATAAAATAATAATAAATAATTTTTAAAAATGAACAGATACGTGCTATATTCTATTGTATCTGTTTTATACGGCACACACAAGGTCACCATGAACTTTGAGCCGTCGAAATAAATTACCTATTTTATATATAAAAAAAATGAGTTCTACAGTAATTTCTGAATTATTTCCCCGAATATTGATTGAAATTGTTATAATCAATGTTGAGCAAAATTAATAATTTTTAGCAGCATAAATCGAATCAGTCATGGAAGCCCCACGAAATACACCTCGAAGGACCCCAAGCTCCCCCCAATGCTCCCTCCCTGATGCTTGATGAACAAATTCTTGCAAATCGAGCTAAAAGCATGAAATTTGGTACACAAATCATTCTTAGCAGTACCAATCGAAACAGTCATGGAACTCCCCATTAAAGACACCCAAGGGCCCCCAGGATCCCCCCCTCCCCACGTTACCCTGAGGCTTGACCAACAAATTCTTGCAAATCGAGCCAAAACCATGAAATTTGGTACTCAAGTCATTCTTAGTAGCACAAATCGAACCAGCCATAGAACCCCCCCATGAAATATCCTCCAAGGGCCCCCAGTACCCCCGGTGTCTCCTCCTTGAGTTGACCAATTTTGCAACTCGAGCTAAAAACATTAAATTTGGTAAGCAAGTCATTCTTAGAAACACAAATCGAACCAGCCATGCAACCTCCTAGAGGCTTGATATTTCAATCCACTCCGCCTGTAATAGGCCCAAAGCTTGTTTCCGAGTATACCGTGCCTAATGATATGGGGCTGATATTTCAGGGGACATGCTGTAACTTGATAAAAATTTAATTCGGGAAAATATTCTAGTTGTAAGACCGAAAACATATCGGACTTAAGATCTATTGGCTCATGGCTGGGAATGACGGATTAGAACGGAATACGGCTTTTTGTTGGCATAGCAAAGCATGTGGTGTTATTGATGTACATCAAGAAGATGATTGAGTTATGCATTGTTGACGCATGACGATTGACCTCTGGGAGACGCAAGTTAAAGTGATTCATCCTGAGCCCATGGTCCGCTGTAGTAAAGCCCGGTGATAAGTCATAATGGGATGAAGGTACCACGGTGAGAGCAGTAATGGTGTAATATTGATTCAGCTGCGTTTACACGATGGATCCTTACACAATTTTGCAATGAAGAATAAGAAGAAGACGATGTTGGGAGTCAACCAAGGGCTATTGCCTTCCCCCAAATAGGATAAAGCTGCGCCCAAATAGGGAACAGCAAGCTTGTGAAAAATTTTATATGAATCGGGCAATGAGTTCAGAGTTCATTTTTTTCTACTTCGCATCCCTATCGCTAAAAGGGGAGGGAGGGAGCGCAATCGGTAAAAGGCAACAAGCAAAATTGTCAGAGAGATATGGATGTAGACAGATGCTATTTTTCTGACTGCCTCGTGATGGCTAATAAAGAATCCGTGCTCCCCCCCCCCCTTCCCCCGCTCTCCGACCCACCACTATTTTCTCCTCTGAGCGAGGGATGGTCGTGCAACTGGAAAACCGCATAATTGGAAAAACGTATACATACAGTATAACAATA
>JAHWFP010120631.1:0-15511 GCA_023313725.1 Lithobius niger | reverse complement strand
AAAGCAACGTTACACCACCATGTGTTACAGTGTTTGCTAAAAAAAAAGTTGACAGCTTGTACAGCTGTAAAACTTAATGTAGGCGACTTTCAGTTGCCTAAATTGTCTCGAAATAATCACTTCGAACAAGTTATCAATAAGTGAGACAAGTTATCAACGAGTGAGAACAATTTGTCAACAAGCGAGACAAGTTGTCAATAGAGCAGTGACACAACGTAGTATTATTGTATATAACTCTCTGCTGGAGCCTTAATGGGTTAGCTGCAAGGGGCACTGCAGAGAGAAACAGAAGGCGTCATACTGAAGCCGATGCTGCGAAGAGTGATTTCTTAGACCTAAAACGCGCGATTTTTGTTGTTGGAGAAAACAACGTTATTTTAAGCCTAAGAAATCCGCTCTTCCGTTGTTTTTCCCTCCATTTTTATCTAGTGCACCTTGTAGTTATGCCCTCCAAAACCCATACTGGTGCCAATATGGCAGCAAATGTCACTGCTCTATTAGAACGTTCCGCGCGAGTTCCGGTGATGATAACAGCACGTAAGCGTAACATTTAACAAGGTTCAATGGAGGTATGGATTGTTCTATGATATGACTTTTGTCTGGTTCCACCCCTTTCATTATATGTATAGATGGAGATCCATGCAGCGCGCGAGAGATGACGTGTCCATGTGAGGAAGTGGCCCCTATTTATTGCTCCCCGCTCTGTGGACGGTCAGTATTTGTTAATACTTAAAACAATTAATTGGGTTCTTTCATCATGCGTTAATCATCCACTACGGTCCAGCAATGATGCCGCTTGTGATCGTGATGTTCCATTTTCGTTCAGTATAGGAACACAAAAAAGCATTAGTAGAACTGGATCATAGACGGTACTGTCCGTCTATACATTTTGATACATTATGATACTTGCAATTGGAGTTTTCGAAATCAAATGCTGTAAAAATGGAAAAGATTTATCGTAGATCACCTAATAAATCTTGTAAGATACTTGCCTAAACAATTATCAAAAATCAGAAGTTAAAAAATGTTTTAACATTTTTTTTAAATTTTTAACTTCTGACACACCTACATCGATCCTTCTCTTTACGGGTGAGCTTTTTTCCTTTATTAATGTCATCGGTTTTTATTTTGTGGAACCATTCGCTTTTCAGAAGTGGTAGAAGCATGAACTGCAACTAAACCGCTAATGTCCCTCCGTTTGTGCACGGTTGAAATGCGCAGGCGTGACTGTCTTGACAACTCAGTCTGAAAAAAAAATTGTCAAGGCAGTCACGCCTGTGTATTTCAACCGTTGCTTCTACCACTGCTGAAAAGCGGCGGGTTCCACAACATAAAAACCGATGACATTAATGAAGGAAAAAAGCTCATCCGTAAGAGAAGGATCGATGTAGGTGTGTCAGAATTTAAAAAAATTCGTGAATTGAAAATATGAAAAAGTTATGAGGAAACTTTGGGTATTTATTCCCACGATCAAAAAATGATAGTTATATCTTAGATTTTACAAAAAAATAGTAGAGCCCACCTTCTCGGTAGGCTGGGTTATAAGAAATAGAGTTTCATCACTAAGACTCCGTCTTTTATACCACAGCGTTGCAGGCGAATTGCTTTTCTTATTCCTTGGTGATGTAGTACTGGAAGATTCTAGATGAGTCTAGGTCAAGGAAACCTGCTCCTGCCCGTGTATAGTGGAAACCTACTTCCTTCCTGGCTGTGTCGTCATAAAAAAGAAATAACTTCCAAAAGTAAAAAAGACAAAGGGAAATAAGCTGTTGTCTTCTTGTTATGTCACAGTTGTCATGAAACTGTACAGGGTGATTCAGAAAGGATGGACCAGTACCCACCGTTTCTTCCCCATGTGCACGATCGAAATGACATTATGTGGATTTGTAGTATGGTCAGGGGGCCATCTGCACATGTAATCATGGCTGACCTTGCACCACCCGTTCAAGGTCATCACGACACTAACTTCTACACAGTTTTTCCTATATGCTCCCATTATTAATTGGAAAGTTGTAGAGAATCATATGATGTGACTAAATGCGAAAAAAGTATTTAGATCTAAACAGAATGTAAATCAGAATTTAAACTTTAAATCAGAACTTACAACAGAGTTTAAAGTAAACAGAATCTAAAGGCTACAACTAAAACAAACCCCGACAAAGGAATGTTACCACCTTACAAATGGGAGGTTAGGTTAACATTTCTTTGTAGGGGTTTATTTGGTTGTAGCCTTTACATTCTGTTTACTATAAATTCTGTTGTAGTTATGATTTAAAGTTTAAATTCTGATTTACATTCTGTTTAGATTTTTTTTCGCATTTGGTCACGTCATATGATTCTCTACAACATTCCAATTTGCACTGGTAGCGTAGGAAGTACAGTGTAGAAGTTAGTGTCGTGATGACCTTGAACGGATGGTGCAAGGTCAGCCATGATCACATGTGCAGATGGCTCCCTCACCATACTACATATCCACGTAATGTCATTTTGATCGTGCACATGGGAGAGAAACGGTGGGCACTGGTCCATCCTTTCTGAATCACCCTGTATTGTATAAGTGGCATCGGGATATCCCAACATAGCTCCCCTTGACAACTTGTGTAAATAGAGGAAAACACATTTAATTTATTAGTTAGAAAAATCTGACAAACGACTTTCTGGGGTTTAGTGAGTTGGTCTGCAATGTTCGATTAGGTTGGAACGAAATGAATGCAGACCTTGCAACTGTTCATTTTCTCCCTCACATGATGATATTAAATATGTTTTTGTTTTGTCCACGTAACCAACGACATGAGCACGAGGACTTTGGGAGTTGGTGTGGAATGGGATTGGTTTTGCTTCTTCAGGCTTTATAAACTCACTTTTTTACAACTACTCTGAGTCGAAATGGTCTCTTTGCACTTCTTCGGAAAGGGTGTTATATAAAGACTCCATTGATCAAAGGGAAATTGGTTTCCGAAAGATTGGAGTACCTAGGGAAAGATCCTCCACCAAACGTTGCTACAATTCCCGTAGTTGAGCTTCTATGGTCCGAGTTACTTGCATGGCTTGTTTCAGCAAAAGCTTTTAACCCAGTCTAATCCGAGTTGACTACAAGACTGAATTCTCTGGTTAATTTTTTTAGGTTATCTGAGGATTCTTTTTCCGACTTTCCAGTCTTTATGGTAATTGGGGAGGAATGCTGTGCTAGAGAATTTACAGCAAATGCTATATCCGGTCTAGCTCCATTGGCGATATATGAAAGGCTTCCTGCTAATTAATTTTCCGGAATTATTCTTGAGAAATTTGCTGGTCTGCTGATCTTCCTGCAATGGGAGTAATGACTTGGGGCAATCACCCATGCCAAAACGTTTTAGCACGTTATCACCTTTGTGCGTTTGGGTAAGTGGCATTGCACGAACTGTGTTTTATAAAACTTTCTTCCTAATAAAAAGATGACAGGTGTAAGCGGTCGAACTTCAAAATTTGCAGTTAGGTTAGAATCTTCCAAGCAAGTTGACGCGTTTAGGGTGTACTGCAGTGCCATCGACATATAGGCTATACAACGAATATCTTCACCTTCAGTGATCGCAAAAACACATGTCAGACTTGCATGTACCTACCCCGCTTTTTTGACACTTCTTGTGCGAAATGCACGTACTGTTGAAGCCTGGACTGTTTGAGCCCATTTCTAATAATCTTGCCACCTTCAATTTCTGTCCAGGTGTGACAAAACCTTCAGGCTGATACATAGATGTGTTCTTGGTTGCCTAGGTAAACATTAAGGTAAGCGGTCTTAATGTCGAATTGGTCAATGAAGTGGTTTCTTTTCTGTGGTTACTATGAGATGAAAGGTGGGTAGGGTGGCAACAGGCAAGTATGTTTCAAAATATATGATACCGTATTTCTGGGTTTAACCCGTTGCGACCAGTGGTGGCTTTACACTTTTCGACCTCTGCACTTGTCAATTTTTTTTTTAATTTTCAACACTCATTTGCTTGCAATGGTGTGCGCTTATGGTGGTAAGTTAAGTTTACGTCAAATTCGAGTGTTAACACGGCTTTTGTAAAGTTAGCTGGATTTCATTAATATCTAACATTGCGTACCAGCTTTGCTTGTTTTTTTAAATTTTATTCTTGATGGCACAATTTTCACACTCAGCTTTTAACTCATACATTTTGGTGAACCAGTTTGTATTAGAAATGCAGTACCGAGCTGCGCTGGAATCTATTATCAAAGATTGTCTTAAATCTCATCTGTTATCAGAAGTAAAACTTTTATTTCAGAGCACTTGGTATAAGTAAAACAGGTCATATTTGGCTTGCATTTTGTAGAATCACTTCTACCTCAGTTTTTCCATGACTTCTATTGATGCCTTCGCTAATTTCCATGACTTCTGTTGGCTGGCAGTGCTTCTAAACTACAGATATTCGCATTATGTTCGTCACCGCCACAAAGTAAACAGGTGACTCCGGAAGTAACTTGTGGCACTCTGACCGGTTTGGTTAAGTACCCATGTGCATCTAGAATAGTTTCAGCATTACAAAAAACTTGAGTTTTGCTGTCATGCATGACAAGCAAATGTTCACTATCTACAATCTTCAATTCTCTTCGTTTTTGAGTGGTGCAATATAATTGGTTATAATGAAGCGTGCAACCCTAAAATGATATAGCATGCTCGCGCCTCATCACCTCAATCACGTCAAGTGTCTTCAGTTTGTTAAAAAATGGTACCAAGCTTACCCCAAAACTCTGCCATACTCATAGAGCTTGATTTTATAAAATCATGTAGATTCTTGCGTAACGCTAAATAGTTCAGGACGTTCGACGGTTCATAGCGCTCTTTTAATTAGTAATCCCAGATTTTAGCTGCCATTTTGAAATCTTTAGGGATTCGTATCACTTTGGTATGTATTGAAAGCATTATTAGTTCCATGGCCTTTTAATTAGTTAATTCCCAGTTAGATAATAAATCTGCAGCAGTAGGTTTTAGTTTTCCCGTTATGAACATACACCAACAACCCTGATGAAACATTAACGCTTCAATAGGTGTTGTTCATGAACTGTGGTTAGAACTATCAAGTGCGTGCATATATTGAATATTGGCAGCCATTTTTCCTGAATCCGCCATTTTAACCTTCCAATATTAAGCCATATTTCTTGTAGCGTCTGTCAGCAAAATAACAACATAAATCCCTTTAAACTTATTAGGTGAATCTTGCCTTATTTGCACGTTTATATTTCAAATGCTGTTCATAAGATTAAGCTAGACTCTTTAACTACATGTTGCTTTTCATACTTAAATGATATTTGTTTTAAGTCAATTCGCCTAATCCAACTTATTGTTTACTTTGGTTGGTATCCATCCTCCATCTTGACTTTTCCACACAGATGAATAAGCGGCGAAAATCCTCTTTCGTTTTTGAATAAAATTTGCCCAATTTCTTTAAACTGTCAGAGAAAGACTTAGAAAAAATAAGTTTAAACTACAATTTCATCGCGCTGGCACCAATGGTCAGAGGTTTAAATATACGTGGCTCGAGGATATGAAAAAGTTATATGGCCAGATAATAAACTGTATGAATTTATTCCTATGATCAAAGAATAATAATCACTTTATAGATTTTGCAAAATTCAAGTTAAGAAAATTGTCAAAAATTGTATCGAGCCCTCAATCTCGCTAATAAAAAAACAAACATTTGGTTATTAAACCTTCATCGTATCAACCAAAAATGACACACACGTAAAAATACACTAAAACTTGATATTTCGCGGCACACTACAGCAGGTTTCGGCCAATTTATCAAAAGAAACAGTTAAAAACAGTAAAAGAAAACAGCTTCATCGTGGTACGCATTTTAAGAATTTCTCCCCCCCCCCTCTTATTTTTATAACACAGCTGAAAGCTATAAAAATAAGAGGGGGTGGGGGTGGGACGAATCCTTAAATTGTGTACCACGATGAAGTTGTGATCTTTTACTGTTTTTAATTGTTTCTTTTGATAAAGTGGCCGAAACCTCTTGTAGTGTGCCACAAAATATCAGGTTTTAAGTGTCTTTTTATGTATGTCATTTTTGGTTGATACGATGAAGGTTTATAACCAAGTGTTTGTTTTTTCTTAGCGCCATTGAGGCCTTTTCAATATAAATTACATGTAGTAACATGCCCACTTTTCTTAAAATTTCAGGAATTACTTTGAGGATTCCGGCAAATGGGGATGTAAATGATGCCTTCTGACGGGCATGAATCAGAACTGCATACAAAAATGCTGAATTTTTAATTTTTGAACCACTACGTCTGTTCTTGTTCACCTACAATCAAAAGACACGACACGTTGCAATATGAAACCTAATAAAACATATAAAGGCTCAACAGAGCTGGTACTTATCATTGTTTAAAGTATAAAAAGATAGAAGCAGATCAAGCAACACGACTGGACTCAAGCAGCGTCCGCCATTTTGGTATGACGTCATACCCAATATTTACAGAATTCATTCAAGTTTTTACTGAATTCATAAATCTCTCTCTGTTTACACTAATGATATATCGTTCTAAGTTCAGCCAGATTTTTTCCAGCTTTCCTAGGAAAGGATTTGAGTGCTGCTTAGTGCCCTTAGTGCCCCTATCATGCTTAGTGTCGTTAGCATGTTTTATAACTAAGTGTTAAATAAATACGGGTGCAAACCTATTTACGTTGCCTTTTGGACTTAAATGTCAGACTGCCTGAGCGGCGAATCGAACCCACGACTTTTGAAATCAAAGGCCGGAGTCCTAACCGTTCAGCCATACTGACATGGCCCTATAAAAGGAAACGTCCATAGGAAGCATTTAACACGCATACATATACAAATAATCAGCCAGTCTGACATTTAAGTCCAAAAGGCAACGTAAATAGATTTGCATCCGTATTTAACACTTATCGAGCCCAATTGACTTTATATCCCGTTTATAACTGTACAAGTAACCTATGCGTTGTCTTCCTTGATGAAGGCCCCTACATGCTCAAGTTTACATGTACCAAAAGGACGGCAGTATCCCTCATAGATGTATGGGCTTTCGTTGTACCTAATAACATACAACGTCGTAATAGGGTGCATGCAATTGAATCTCCCAAACTTAAACCGGTGGGTATAAAAAGTTCAGGATTACCTAGTCAGTCCACCCCAGGCTCATTCACTGTAGCCAGATAGCCTTGACCTTTTAGTCTTCTGTACAGCCGTACCGGCTGAGAAGACTATTGCAATGACTTTGTCCGTCCGTCCATCCGTCGCTTTTTTCAACTTCGCAACGGTACCAGACATTGACGACCATTGTTTACAACGTTAGATTCAGTGTGAGAAGTTAGTTAAATAACATGGCAAATTAAAACATCGTTACTTCCTCATAGCTAATAGACTTCTTCGACGTAACTAAATTAAATAATAACATTTGATCGTCGAATTAAAATCCTAAATTAAAATCCTTAATAAAAACAAATGGATTTTAGCTTCGTTTAAAATAGTCTCTTCGTATTGTTCCATGAATGAATAGGCTTACCGTCGAACCAAATTCTCCATTAGGCCTATCTGATACTTACGAAATTAAAACTGTATTTTTAAAATTTGCCTAAAAAATTAAAATTAGGCCTAAAATCATGTTACCATGGCAACCTCAAGTTGGCTTCATCAACAGCGTCTCGCTTGTCACTTCCCTACTACCACTGATCTATATAGGCTACGTTGAGCGTTACGTTGTAACATTGTAACTGTGTGCCTGAAGGCGCACCGTGTTGCAAAAATGAATAGGCTTACTATACAATCCATATACCTGTTAGCTGCTACTTACGAAATTAAAACTGCTGGTTAAAATTAGGCCTAAAAGCTGATAATTACGTCTAAAATGTAAAATAGGCAAAAAAAGCTAACACATTTTTAACCGGCAGTTGTGATGGTTAGTGCTTTTAGATTACACTAGCTGTTGTAGTGCATGATAGAGGTGTGCGCCTCAACATTGAAAGTGGAGGAACTGTACGAAGACCGGTGCGACTAGGCAGTCGCTGTAGCCGCTTGTTTTTTTTGGGGGAGGGAGGGAGCCCCAACTTCACTCCCTCCTAAACGTTAAATAAATACGGGTGCAAACGTGTTAAGCTCTGTCTTTTAACCCTTTGAGGTAACCTACTCATTTTGTTTTTGTTTTTAGGAAGCATGAACGTAAACTGGATTATCTGTCCCACGACGACGAAAGGGACAGTTTAGCTGGAAAAATCCAAGCGCAAAACCCAGAATCTGTCACATGCTACAATCGACAGGTCTTCTGTTACCGAAAATACCAGGGAACGGCCAGAGGCTAAGATCGAACCCAGACCTCTCAGGCAAAAGACGGTCGTGCTATAACCGCTTGCCTACCTGTCCTCACTGGTAACTAACTCATTAATTTTTAACAACAAAAGAGGGCACATTGTTTGAGTTATAGGTTAATTTTTGCAAGTAATTCTTGTTCGTTTACCGGGTGTTGCAGACATAGGGCCTTAGGGCTTCGTCGGGCAGATGACCGGGTGCGGTTAACGCTCGCTAAAAACCCTTTGTAGAGCAATAAGCACACAACAATGGTAGCGCATGCAGTTCATTGTTATCCGATTTTTTGAGGGCATTATTTCCTTATGCTTATCCTTATTATATTTTCGGCAAGGGAATTATTAGGATATTCATCTTGTGTCTTTTGATTGTAGGCAAACAACGACGGAAGTACTGGTTCGAAAATTAAAATTCCGTTCTTTTGTATACACTTGTAGGGTTCACGCCCATCCGAAGACATACTTTCTATTTATACTTTTCTTGTTTGACTGATTTTAAGGTTTTTTTTTTTTTTGATGGAGTCGATCATATTGTGCCTCCCCTCCCCTTTTTAAACCTGGTTTATTTCAACTGTGCAAGTACGTATGTCTGTTAGAGTTTAAATTTATTACATACACAGTCAAAACAGAAATAGTAAACTGTTCCCATGAGATCGTTTTTGTGTTTAGGGCTGAGCAGAATAGTAATGATTCATTAACATTTCAGAAAAAGAATAGGAATCATTTGATTTTCTTGTCTTGGATTTAAAAAAAAAAACGGAGTTAATCACTGCAACAGCAGTTGATTTAACTGGTATGTCACTAGAGCCAACCTCAGTCACAGTGCAGTGGACCGGGTTGCCACTGCGCCACACATTACAGAGATGTTAAACAAACCCCAACTCTAAATCTTCTGTACCTCTTGAAAACATTAAAAAAAAAACCCAACAGGAGGACAGTTCAATGGGAGCTTGCTTGTACGGACTACATTTTATTAATCTTCATTAGGCGTGTTTTGCGTTGACCTAAATAATTAACCATATTTAATGATCGGCTGCTTGCTTCGGACACAGCGGCTTGAACTCCGTGTTGAAAAATATTAACCGGGTCGCCGAGTACCTTGGTCTAATGGATTTTAATAGCTGAATAATTTACCAGTTCCAGCGCCTTTTCTGCTAAAAGCGTAATCCACTACCACCTTTCTATACTGACGGCTCTACAACTATGAAACCACGTGCTTAGTTTTAAACCACTCTTTAATACCGCACCCCGGGTTTTATTTATGGTCTCACAAGGTTGAGGGGAATAACGTTAGCACCGAATTCCACCACTGATGAAGTGAAGCAACAGAGGCCTTGAAATATCGTTTCGTAATATAAGGTGACGTTTCAGAACATATCTTTTTATTCTGCTACCCCCCCCCCCCCTCGTATATTTTGGCCGGTTTTATATAGCACTCTGTTGTGATTTTCCGTTTGTGACGTTACTGCATATGCCAATTATTGTTGAAGGTCCTTACAAAACGGTTATCAAAAATAAAGACCACCGTTAGCAGTCGCCCAAGCTTTCCCGTTTGCCAATTATTGTTGAAGGTCTACATCACTACATCTGCAAATTCAGTAACGCGCTTACATGTACGGCAGTACGCACGCACGCCGTTAGCCACTCGTGCGGTGCACCTTGCCGTTAACATGGATGCTGCGCGCCGCTAGCTATACCATGCACACATGGCAGCTGGCCCAGCGCCAACATCCGGGTAAGCGAGCCAGTCAAATTGTTCAACCAGTTAGGACCGGATCACGCCTGTTTCACGTCACGTGACGTAATCCCTCAGGCAAGACCCTTTTGTTCTGCCCCGGCCCGCGTGGGTATAAAACGGGACAGAATCGAAGGTTCGAGTTAATTGGTGTGTGTTGGTCAGACCAGCAAGTCGGACCACCAGAGGTGATAAGGGCAGGACAAGGGAACAAACCTTGACCTAGCGCTTAATATGTAATGCTAAGTGTGCAGTCCCCTAGCTGTACAGTAAGAGGTGAATTAGGATTGAGCATTGTGTCCCATGAATAATCGTCCATCTCCTTAGTAAGCACTTACAGATTAATGCTGTAGATATTTCACTGCTCGATGCCATTTCACTATCTTCAGTTGCAGTGCAGAATCAAGCCGCCCTCCTCCCTATACTAACCCCCGCAGCTGTTGCAGGGAGGGGAAATAGGGGATAATTTCGAAATAATTCTAAATCTTGGTGGATCATTAGCCAATATTTCTTTCCATATGGAGTGTAACGTCACCGGGTAGCAACCGCAAGCTTCAAGTTGTCCAATTCCCGTCAATTTGGTACGCGTTTTATGTCGTAGCCTAGCGTACACTCTCCATGTTAAATCAAAAGCCCCTTGGCAAAAGTACGTCTCAGACATCCCCTCAGAAAACATCAAATCGACCAACTTTGCTGACCACTGCCATCGCTTGACTTACTTTGGGAACCATGTCAGCGTTACAAATTCGCGACTTGGCGTCAAGACATGGCCACCTACCAAGCTACCCGTCCTGCTTACAATACGTGATTAAGTTAAAAGTCGTTTCAGGTGGAGCTGATGGCCGTGCATTGAGGGAGCTTTGGTAAGTCACTTTTCCCCCCCCCCCCCCCCATTGTGTCTGGGAGTGCAGGAAAGGTTAGTATTTCCTAAGCCCTGCAGTGATCGTCCTACAGTCACAGTGCAGTGGTCCGGGTGAAATGTTGAAGATTGAAAGCGAAATTGTGGTCAATTTATATCAAGTTCAGCGAAAGGCTGAGAGAGGGTAAAGGCATGAGGAAAAGTCCAAAAAATTAGTTTTGGGGAGGAGGGCGAATAAATAATCGTACTATCCCTTTGAAGCCCTATTACCTTACCCCTCCCACTAACGATCCGTTTACATCCACCATTTCCCCCCCGATTTTACGTCATTTTTCTTCTTTCCTTCCTTCACTCGCAAACCAAAGTTGAAATCGTTCACTCCCCCTCACCCCCCCCCCCAACACACAACCATCCCAAGTTATACAATATACTGTATTCAAACGACCATCCTACTAAAAAAGATACAACATTTCAGTTTATCTGAGAATCAGGTTTAATAAATACTAAAATCAAACACAGACCTTCAAGGATAAAAGGATATTTCCAGGACAGAACTGACAATCGTAATGCGGACAAAAACTGCTGAAAGCCGTGGTGGGGAAGAAAACCTGAAAATCAAGAGGTAGGCGGCAAACCGCGAACCTGGTCTGCAACACCGGACAAAACGTGGAAAAAGTCGAATGGTCGAAAAGTTTATGGAGTTTGTCGCGTCGCCGAAAAATGATAACTTGGAACCTTATTATGAACGGTTAAATGATTATCACATTCTTAAATACATTCCACTTAAATTTAAAGAATAGGATTTACACAAAAAAAATTCCCTTGAACACTGTTCATCACCGAAAGGAGGCTAATGTCAATTCATGGTGCTTGGTGGAGCCGATGTCGTGATGAGGGGGGTGGGGATGATGGCATTGAGATTTAATGGCGCGTTGACAGCTAGATCACAGGAAGTACTACGCTCAGGGACATTTTTATGGGGGGGGGGGGGGGTGTCACACCCCTCCAATGTTTGGCCAGTTGGCAAATCAGTCGGCAAAATTACATAATTTTTGGTCAGTTGGCAAATCAGTCGGAAAAATTACTCAATTTTTGGCTAGATGGTAAATTTCTGGTTTACACCCCTCCGACCTTTATCGTTCCTGACGTCTCTGACTACGCACCACCTGTGGTGAAGGCTAGAATCAAAACAAATTCCTGCAAATCACTGACCGTTCGCCGTTTCCCACACTTCATGCCAGGTTACCGACCAGGTTTGAAGTTCGTCTCTTAGCCGCCGTTATTTTCAAACCTTCCCTGACTCTCTTCGTTATTAGGGTTTTGATCCATTTTCGTTGGCATTACCATCGCCAGTTCTGTCCAGGGAACAACGCATGCTTTCTCTTATCTGTGAATGTCTGTTTTTTTATATCCGTTTTTCTTTTTCACCAGCAATTGATGAGGTTCTGAGATGAACTGAAACGATCTGTACGGCTTTTTTTACGGTGGAAGTTTAAATTCATTACATAAAATAGTGAACAAATTAGTAGACTCTGTTCCCAGATAACAATAGCCATGTATGGAACGCTGGTTTCGCCAGCCTTTCATTTGTTAGCTGGGGCCCTAGCCAACCTGCAGATTCTCTGATACTACGGCTCATATTATGTGTACAGTGTGTCAGTAATGTTATTACTGTAACTGAAGATATCATCATCTATATGATTGTAGTCCTAAAGATCAGTGGTCTAGGAGGCTAATGCGTAGCCATGGTACTGGTTGAGCGGATGTAGTGATGGTGGGGATGGGGGAAGCGTGGCATTGAGGTTTACTGGGTCATCGACAGCTAGGTCACAGGAAGTACTATATGCCCCATCTGTGGTGAGGGGAGGAGTAGAATATACACTGGGTATAAACTGACCCTACACCTCTGTAATGTGTACCGCAGTGGCAACCCATGCCTTGTTATCGATGCGCCATTAATCCTCACCCCCCCCCCCCCCCATTAAGCTTCACCATGACAACTAGTTCCTAACCAACCACAACTCTCGTAAAGTTATGCAAATCCACCTCAGCCTAATCTACAGCATCATGAACCACTTTCTAAACATCTTCTTAGGACAAGCCGCATAGCAATGTAATAAATCTAAAGCTCTCTCAACTCTTTTGGCTTCTTCCTTTCTTTAGGCTAAGTTGGGTTTCATAAGTGGTGCATCGGCCTATAACAGCTTTTATCACTTCAGCATAAGTTGTGCACCCGGCCAAGAGACAACCTATGTTTGTGAATATAAATACTTTTAAGGTGTAGCAAATACTTTATTATTGCTGGGAATTATTGAACTGAATCAGCTGTGCTTCTGTCTTAATTTATTTTGTGAAGATACCGTTCAAGTGTGTTTGTTAGTTTAGCCAGTCTTGTGACTTTGTTTCTTCAATAGGACTATATAAGCTACTGGGGCTTCTTCTACGCTTCAATTAACTTTATGTTGTGAGAGCCTTAGCTTGCAGCCTATCATTTCTTCAACTGCAATATATTATCCAAGATTTCTTCTGTTTGTGTCAAGATCTACAAGATCTAACCCTAATTTAGAGCCAGGTTCCTGGGACTTGTCTTGGGATCCTAATAGAATTGGAAAGAGGCCTAGAACTAACTAGAAATGGTCGAAAAGTGTTTAGGAGTTCGTTGCGTCACTTTCATTGACGGAAAGTGGCAACTCGGAACCTGATTATGAATGGTTTTGAATGTGATCATGAATGGTTGAATGATTACCACGTTCAGAAACACATTCAACCTAGAAAACCCAAATTTAAAGTCTACATAGATTTAAAAAAAAAAATTCGAGTTACTACTTTTCACACTAAAGGCGAGAAAACCAAAACTAGATCTTATCATAGATCTGTACAGACTTATCGCTCAATTGACGTGCTATGTATCACGGAAGATGGAAAGGGCGCTGAACACCAACTAGATGGTGACAATCAACAAGCAGGTGTCGGACCGTAAATGGCTGTCAACATCAATGGCATTCAGGAGGGGTAACCCCACCCCCCCCTCAAAAAGAAACAGTGAGTAAGTTTGGTGTGTCCACTGCATAAACGGGCCAATACCACCTCTTCACGGCATCTTCGGCAGTGATAATGGTTCTGAGGTGATCTGAAATGTTGCGTGTGTGTTTTTTCCTTTTCAAGTGTGCATTTTTGTGTGGCTGTTTTACTATATTTGCTAAAAGTACGGCAGCCAATCAGGACGGGGTCAGTTTCTATTCAAGATAGCAACACGCCCGACCCGGCACTTCACTCACTAACTATAGTTTCGTTCATAGTCTCGCGCACAAACTCTTTAACGAGGCGTTAAGCAACGGTTCCTTATTGTAAACTCTTTTCAAACTGTAACCAATCTTAATTTCCAGAGTGCTCCGAGGTCCTCAGTCGATATTCGAAAAGCCTTCCCTTCTCTTGGGTGCAGCGAACATATATTCTAATTAACAGCTTCGCTCGTATAATTTTACAGCACGTAAGCGAGTTCCTAAAAGCAACCGAAAACTTCAGGCAAACAATTATGATAATAATTCTACTTATTTGTATAATACCAAGGGCGTTAGTTGAACATCATTCTTTCTTAAAAGGGGGCATTAGCCATCCGTTAAAGCAGAGAAGTTTTGTGGCAACTCCGAGAAATGTTAAACGAACTGATGAGGGGTGAATGGTCAGAAATTCTTGATTAACCGCTGCAGCTGCTTGGCGTAACCACTGTGAATTTAAAAAAAGGGTTGCAGTTTAAAAACGAACGTTGTTTAAAACAAACTACAAAAAAATAGCAAACACTACTAGAAAACAATGTGACAATTTCGGTGTTGACCATACTTTGACCGAATACGCTAATTATCAACACTGAGGAAATTAAAATCAAATTTAAATTCAGGTAAAACCAAAGTGAGCCAAAAAGGTGGTGAGGGGGGAGGAAACGGTGAATAGCAGGGTATTAGTATGGAAAGAGGGGAGGACAGATCATAATTCAGTGACCTAATGAGGACATAAAAACATCGTTTGTAGAACGAAGCCAACAAACAAGTTAGTTAACAATTCCCACTCCACCCCACTCTTTCTCCAAAAAAAACCCAATTAAGGCAGTAAATAATGCAACAGGAACCATCTATCTATCTATCTATCTATCTATCTATCTACCTGTGGGCTGTTAAAGACGCTGTCACGGAATGGCACTCGGCTTGTCGCCGAGAAGAAGGGGTGTTGGCCCGTTTACGAATTGGTCACACCAAATTTACTCATTGCTTCCTTTTGAAGGGGGTTATCCCTCTTGAATGTCATTGGTGTCGACGATCACTTACGGTCCGTCACTTATTTGTTGATTGTCACCGTCTTGAAGGTGTTCCTCGCCGTTTCCATGTGCCGCGAAACTTAATGTGTCAGTTGGGCTAAAAGGATGTCCTCCTGTACGGGGTTTTTAATTTTTGCAGGAGGTGCAGATCTATGATAAGATCTAGATTTGGAGTTTGTTTAACACCTCTGTAATGTGTGGCGCAGAGGCAACCTGGACCACAGCACTGTACCTGAGGTTGGCACTAATGACCTTGCTGTCGATGCGCCATTAAGCATAATTCCACCCCCCCCC
>JAHWFP010120630.1:1482-13335 GCA_023313725.1 Lithobius niger | reverse complement strand
CAGAGGGGGTCTGTTTGCATCCTGAACGATGGAGCCATGACACACTGTAACCTGGCCACGGGCAATTGGTCAGCGGTGGACTTAGCCTTTTGCTCCCTTGCTGTCCCAGTTCACTTCACTTGGGCTGTCACTGCCGATCTGCATGGAAGCGATCACCTCCCCGTTGTGTTGTCCCTGACACAAGGGGGTTCTGTGGCTTCCAGGCCAGCCCGGTGGGCGCTTAGACGTGCTGAATGGTCAGCCTTTGCTGAGGCTGCTGTATTTCAGCGTGCGGTTGAGGACTTTTCTGATGTGGATGAACTTTCCACTCATTTCACTGACGTGGTCCTTGCTGCTGCTCATGCTACTATCCCGCGTTCATCCACACAGCCGCGGCGGGTTCCTGTTCCGTGGTGGACGCCTGCTTGCGGGCGGGCTATTCGGGCCCGCCGGCGAGCGTTGCGTGCGTTTACGGTCATCCCAACTACTGACAACTTTGTAGCCTTTAAGCGCTGTCGTGCCCGTGCCAGGTATGTCATCCGTGAGGCTAGACGTGCTTCGTGGACAGCTTATGTTTCGTCGATCACACGCTCCGCGCCTTCTCAGCAGGTGTGGCGGAAGGTGCGCCAGATCTCGGGGAGGAACGTGTCTTCCCCGGTTTCACAGCTGAAGGTGGCGAATTCCGTGATCTCTTCAGTGCCGGATATCGCCGACTGTCTTGCGTCTGCGTTTGCGCGGGTCTCGAGTGATAACCATTATGATCCTGGTTTCCTCAGAATAAAGCGTAGAGAAGAGGCTCACTCTCTAGACTTTCGCTCCGACGGGCTAGAGGAGTACAATTTACCGTTCACCAGGCAGGAATTTGTTTCCGCTTTGTCCAAGTCGCATGACTCCGCCCCAGGGCCTGATGATGTTCACTATCAGCTGTTGAAACATCTGCCTCTTGCCTCCCAGCAGTTCTTGCTGGAGATGTTCAACCGTGTGTGGGCAGAAGGCTCTGTTCCGGCAGCGTGGAGGACAGCAGTGGTCATCCCGATTGTGAAACCGGGCAAAGACCCTACTGCTCCTTCCAGTTATCGCCCAATCGCTCTGACTAGCTGTGTCTGTAAACTTATGGAACGGATGGTCAGTGAGAGGTTGGTCTGGGTGCTGGAATCACGCGGATTCTTATCTGCGTCCCAGTGTGGCTTTCGACGTTTTCGGTCAACCATCGATCATCTGGTTGCCCTTGAATCGGATGTGAGGGAGGCTTTTCGCCTGCGTCAACATCTGGTTCAGGTTTTCTTTGACTTGGAGAAGGCTTATGATACGACCTGGCGTTATGGGATTCTCCGTAATCTCTATAACTGTGGCTTGAGGGGACAGATGCCACTGTTGCTTTCCGCCTACCTCTCAGGCCGTTCTTTTCGTGTTCGTGTCGGGGCGACTCTTTCCCGCCCGTTTGTCTTGGAGAATGGTGTGCCTCAAGGAGGTGTTCTTAGTGTCATCTTGTTTGCAATTGGGATCAACCCCATTGCTCAGCAAGCTGCTGTTCCCCAGTCATTGTTTGTCGATGACTTCGGCCTGCGCTTTCGGGCAGCTCGCATGCAGACCTGCGAGCGGCAGCTACAGCTGGCGATTAACAAAGTCCAGACCTGGGCGGTCAGTAATGGTTTCCGGTTTTCTCCGGACAAGACTGTGTGCATTCACTTTTGCCGCCAACGAACACTGCACCCAGATCCTTGCCTGTACTTGGGGCAGGCGCAGATTCCTGTTGTCCCACAGGCACGTTTCCTGGGTCTGGTGTTCGATTCCAGGTTATCTTGGCTTCCACACTTGCGCCAACTTAAAGACAAGTCTTTGCGGGCACTTAACATCTTGCGGGTTCTGTCGGGCACTTCATGGGGTGCCGATCGCACTGCCATGTTGCGCCTCTACAGAGCCCTTGTCCGCAGCAAACTTGATTATGCGTGCATGGTGTATGGTTCGGCTAGTGACTCGACTCTCCAGGTGTTGGACACTGTGCATCACAGTGGCCTGCGTGTGGCGACTGGGGCATTTCGAACTTCTCCAGTGGTCAGCCTCTATGCTGAGGCCTCGGAGCCACCTTTGGCCATTCGTCGGCGGGGGTTGGCCATTCAGTATGCTGTGCGTTTACGTGCTGTGGAATCCAGTCCTGCTTGGTCCATGGTTTTTGGGCCAGACTTGCGAGTCGGTAGACGCAGGGTGGGTAAGGGTGATTTCCGCGATAGGCTCCAGCAGTCCTGTCAGGAGATAGCCTTTGAAATGCCCACCGTCTTGAGGCTTGGGGGGATGCCAGTGGCCCCTTGGCTTGTCCCAAGTGGCATTTTCATTTTCGCTCTGGCGTCCCTCCCGAAGGGTTCCACTCTACCAGCAAGGTACTTACAGGAGTTCCGGCGGCTATGTTCTCAGTACGCCGGTTATCAGCGGCTGTTTACTGATGGGTCGAAGTCAGACGCTGGCGTGGCTTGTGCTTGTGTTTGTAAGGGAGTGACGGTTGCCCATCGCCTTCCATCAGGCTATTCTGTGTTTTCTGCAGAGCTTTTGGCTCTCGGTTTGGCGGTGGAATGGATCCTTCAGGGCACGCATTTCATTATCTTTAGCGATCCCATGAGTGCCCTGGAGTCCTTGGCGAATTACAATCCTCGGAACCCCTTGACACAACGTGTCCAAGCTTTGCTTTCCCGCTTGCCTGGCCAGCGGAAAACCGTGCTTTTCTGCTGGATCCCGGACCATGTTGGGATAGGTGGAGGTGAGCAAGCGGATTCTGCAGCAAAAGGGGCCCTTTCTGGCCCTCTCGGAAGGGATCTCAGCCTTGTTCCCTCGGACGCTTTTCCAACTCTGCGTCTGAGGTTACACGCTTTTTGGCAAGCCTCGTGGGATGGACAGGACGGCAATAAATTACGAGCTATTAAAGGCACTGTTGAGGAATGGCACTCGGCGTGTCGCCGCAGTCGCCGTGAGGAGGTGGTGTTGGCCCGTTTGCGAATTGGTCACACTCGACTTACTCACTGTTTCCTTTTGCGGGGGGTTGCCCCTCCTGAATGTTCTTGGTGTCGACGGCCACTTACGGTCCGGCACTTACTTGCTGATTGTCGCCATCTTGATGGTGTTCGTCGTCGGTTCCATCTTTCGCATGACATTGCGCGTCAGTTGGGCGATAAGTCTGTCCTCCTGTCCGGTGTTTTTCAATTTTTGCAGGAGGTACAGATGTATGACAAGATTTAGATTAGGGGTTTGAATAACATCTCTGTAATGTGTGGTGCAGTGGCAACCCGGACCACTGCACTGTGACTGAGGTTGGCGCTAATGACCAAGTTGTCGACGCGCCATTAAGCCTCAATCCCCCCCCCCCCAAGCTCCCCAGAACAAATGTTACGAAATTTCAAGTGTCAGAGGGTAACGTCTCGAAGGCAACGCATCCTAGGAAGGGTTTATTGGAAATCACGAGGTTATTATACTTTTTTATCTAGTTAGTTCCTACAGATCAGTCGTGCCGTGTGGCAACGTCGCCGTCGGCTAAATGAAATATTCAAAATGCCGGGACAAAACGGTTTTGAGTCCTCCCGTGTCATAAAACTGCCAAACGGTGCTGAACATTTTTAATGTTGATTCAGTTCACTATTGGTCTAATTAAACTTACAGTTTTAAAAATTAAATCAGTGTTCGCGCTATAGCGTTTGAGGCTCTCTCGTGCTTGTGTCATTTCCTCCAATTCAGACCTTCAGGAGCGACACATCGTCTTTTGTATGGAAAAACAGGTGGAAGAAAAAACCTTTAGTTCAAACCTTTCCCAACTCAACATTCAGAATAAGCTCTCCCTTACATTTCAGTTAATTATAAAAATATTGACAATTTCAAACAGAAACACATCGTGACACCTGAGGACATCATTTACGCACAGTTAACAAAGAGTACTAGTAACATTTCTTCTTGCACAAATAGTAAAGGTATGTAAAAATATGAAAGTGTGATGTCACAGTTTTGACAGAAGGGGGGCCCCCCGGGGCCGCGGGGGCGGGGGGGGAGGCTGAACGGGCCCGCCCCGCTCAGGGGGGGGTCCTTTCTGAATGGCCCTTTCCCATGTTTGTTTAATTGATGTTTAATGAGCAACGAGCTTTCCACTTAACAAAAATTTGTAACTTTCCTGAAAGTATTAAGGAATTTTCACTTTTCCTTGCACGAACGAGGAAGAATGCTTAAACATTGATCGTTCAGTCGTTACGTGTACAATTCGAGTAAGTCTTCTCTATTCCGTTGTCTGTAATTTTTAAAAATTACATTATTAATGAAAGCGCTTATCATTATTTTAATCTGTAAAGGTGGCAATACACGGTAAAAAAAAAGATGCAATCTGGTTATTTCATCGATTACATAGTCGTCGCTGTAGTAATCTATGTACTGTACTTTAGTTTGATGTCTGAATCGTCGATTATGGTACAGTTAACTTTTCGCGCTAAATTTTCTTATATCTTGCTCGCTCTCCGTTTTTCGTCCTTGCTTAGAAATACAAGCATAACATTAGATTTATTTTGTCTCAGCCGGTTCCATAATCCGTTCAAGTTCAGCATGAGACTGCGAAATTGAATTCTTTTATCCCGAGTGCAGTTAAGGTACTTATTGATCTTCGTTATTATGAAACAAAAACCTTCTAACGGCATTGGGTTTAAGGCATCAGCAGCTGGTGCATAATATCGCGTGGAAAAACAAATATAACGTGACTAGGTCATGTGACTTGTAGTCACGCCACACTGCCTACTTAATATTTGGATTGATGGCTGTGACAGTTTATGACATTTAACTCAGCTTTTCTTGCACTAGTCAGTGTGTAGGAAGGAAACGGACACGAAATGCTTTTATTGTTCTTGGTCCTTGTTTTCTTTTCTTTCTTTTTTTTTTTTTTTTTGGTAACATCAGATAATTGTGCCTCAGTAACGTAATTGCTGGCGACGGATACGAGACAAAAATAAAGCGTATTTTTTATAAGTGATTGTCCAAACGAAAATGAATTCGAATTTGTAGAGGCAACCTTGCAGGAGGATGGGAATTACTTGACAGTTTACACGAAGCGAGCTTGTCTCACTGAAAATTTTTTAGTGAATTTTGTGCTCTCCATCTGCTCTCGTTTCGTTTAATCCCAGTCCGGTTTGTGAATTACTGAGTAAGCATGAACAAGAAAATAGCTTTAGTCTGCATGATGGTGTATTTACTGGAATAAAATGTATTTGAACTAATTTATTGATATATTGTCACAGCTGGCCATTATGTATGTTATATTGACGGTTGGGGGAAGCAGAACTTGGCTTACTTACTTGAAACTAGAAAATAGGCGTTGGCCTATTACAGGAGAAGAAGATTGAAGTTAGTATTGATGTTTATTATTACGCCTTTGTCATACTTGTTATTGTCACTTAAATTGAGTTTGGGTCAATACTCGGTTCACACTAAGATGTTCAGGTCAGCTTTTCCAGATTTAAAAATATAATTTTAAGAAGGCATTGACTACTAATTGTTAGTCATACCACAGGAAAACTCACATCGAGGCAACAATTTAGTATATTTGAATCTCATAATCGGTTTAGAATTGGTATAAATACCGTACCGGATTTTGATCGGAACTGAATTTTCAAGCTGAGCCCACAACCGAATTTTGATTATAAACTGAAATGAAGGATAAAAGCACCGAAATGTGATTTGAATGAATAAAAAGCCTCTAAGGCGCAACATGTTTACAATATTTTCGCAACGTTTCGGTCTGTATGCGACCCTTTATCAAGCCTAAATAAAAAAAAATATTTTCCCTTTAGGGGTGAGGGGTATATAAACCACCTGGCTTCTCTCCTTATCCACAGACGGTCTGCTTTGGCAGGTAGGCTGTGGGTATTCCTATTTCCCGGTTTTCAAACTGGTCTTAGGGCCTTCTGGTGTTTGTGTTTCGTTGGTGTTGGTTGGATTTTGTTTCCTGTGTATTTTTTAATATGACTTTGAGTTTCTACTCCAAATTTTTTTTTATTTACGCTTGATAAAGAGTCGTGTACAGACCTGTAACGTTGCGAAAATATTGTATACATGTTGCACCTTACAGACTTTTTATTAATTCAAATGATTATAAACTGCACACTCAGCTCAGACAATGTTTGCTCCGTTTGCGCCGTTGCTCTAAATTTAGAATCTAAAGTACTTTTCTTTGCATTCTAACTCTTTCGACGCCACCACATTTAGTTTTCATATTCTCTGTAATTAATTTCCGTTTCCATAAGCGTGGTGGTTTTAGCGTCGCTGGAGCCCTTACGTTTGGGGGCTACAAATCGGCTCAGCGCATTGAATATATGTAGAAGACCTGTGTTCGAGAATATTTTTATTACGCATCATGGTGTTGAGAGTTTGTGTCGCCATGCTAACGGGGAAGTTTGAAACTGTTACACGTAGATGTTTTAATAATTTGCACTGCGGTCAGTGTCGGATTGGGAGGAGGTCGGGCCTCCCCGGAAATGTACTGCAGGGGCGCGTGGCGGGGAAGGGTGGGGATTGCCGCAAGCTAGAGTATTCAAGGGGTTGAAAGAAACTAGTGAAACTCTGGCAATGTATGTTTGGTAAAAAGATCTACCTTTTTGTAGAATCGGTACTACACCTGCTCCCCCCCCCCCCGGGGGGCCCCCAGGGTCCCCAACTCAGAAATTTCCAATGGATGGGGGATAAAGGAATATTTTATTTGAAAGGTCTTCATTGGGCGAGTAAAGTGCCGCAACGATTGCTTCGATACGATGAGTCTATCCAAAATGGCAGCCGGTCAAACGTTAGGAATTTCCTCTGCATCCTTTGGCCTGAGTAAGACATAGGGATGTAGAGGAAATTCCTAACGTTTGACCTTTCAAATAAGATATTCCTTTATCCCCCATTTCATTGGAAATTTCTGAGTTGGGGCCCTTGGGGGCCCCAGGGGGGCAGGCGTAATACCGGTTGTAAAAAAAGGTGGTTCTTTTAACCAAACATACATTCCCAGAGTTTCACTAGTTTCTTTCAACTCCTTAAAAAGTTATGAGGCTGGACTGGGACTTATGGGACACCCTGTATATTAAAGAAGTCAGCAATTTTCATACGAGTTCATTAAAATTTTTTCAAAATCAAAGTGAATCTGAAACGTTTCCCCGCAACTTCGAGAAGAAATTTTGCCAGGAATTTATTTCAAATTTTTTCAAGAGAGAATTTTTTTTCAAATAGGGTCTCTTTTAGTGAGGGGGCTCCCCCGGGATGGCCGGGTTCTCGGGCGTACAAATCCGACACTGACTGCTGTATATACATATTGTTTGCTACGAAGTTATGTTTCCCGTAAACATCTTCGTCACCCTACGAGAATTTGCGTTAAGTCATTCCCTTAACCATCTAAACGGCACTTTTAATCGCCATTTTCGAGTGGAATTCTCCGAGCATTCTTTTCAAATAAAGATATAATGTGTCACTAACGGATTCTTTTTTTTTTTTTTTTCGTTTCCTACGTTTCTGTTGTGGTTAAAATTCGATGATCAAATGTTATTATTTCGTTGAATTATGTCGAAAAAATTGTTAGTTGTTAGTGGAAGCAATGAAGTTTAACTTCTGTGTTTTAAAAAGTTCACTTGGTCACCAACAGCACGTATACGCATCGTCAGAATTCCTTAACTATTCAGGATTCCAAATTTACAATGGTGAGTGTTAGAACAATGAATTCGAAAAAAGCGCATTCCTTCCATAGTAATTGGTCGATTTACGGCAAATTCGAGCTCAACAATACTTTGGGTGTTTTCAAGCAATGCAGCAAATTTCCAATCGGACCTTTCGTTTGGGTTCCACATAGACTACAGAAGTACAACCAGCCAACCAACATTTTACAATTTGGTGGTCGTTATAGGCTACGCTACGCTCGCTCCGCCCCGCCAGTAAACTAACCTGATTGGTAACCGAAAAGAAACCCTGACGAAGTCCTTGCCAGGATAATGTGCGAGAATACCATCAGCAGCCGTGGTATCTATTGTAGACATTCTTTGGCCCTTACTATGAAAGAAGGGCCCGATTTAAATTTCCACCTTTCAGCCCCTGCGTTCTCCTTGTTAAGTGTCTTGTAAAGCTCAGAATTGAACCTTTTTATCTCCGTACACAAAAGGCTCAATGAAGTTTCTTACAAAAAATAGTGAATGCGCAGTCACGTTACCATTGAGAGAAGTGCTGATACTGACGTTTTAGTGAAACGTCTGTTTACAGCAGAACCGATCTCTATGACTTGCGACGTATTTCCTACGTCTTTATTTGGCACAACCAGGGATGATGATGAGGCAAACATGGTAGTGCCGCACCCCCCACAGCGGTGTTAACCAAATCCGAATATCTATAGTGGTTGGTTAATAGTTCTGTAGTGTGTGGCGCAGTGGTAACCAGGACGAGTGCACTGTGACTGAGGTTGGCGATAATGACCTAGCTTTCGACGCGCCATTAAGCCTCAATCTCTTCCACCCCAAAACAGGCACAAAAATTGTTGAAATGAGTGGTGTTACAGGTCTCTGGGAAACCTCCTCCTCCCCAGAACCCAAAGACAAATTCTTGGACCCCATTTTTAATTTCAATCATCCCCTTTCCCCACAAAAATATTCCTGGTACACCACTACCTCTTAAAGTTTGTACACAGATTTTTCTATTCACGAGGCACAGGGAAAGTTGCGAAGGGGGTTACTGTCTTATTATCATCGTTGCCTGAAACAGCAACAGCTTAGCATATTTCATCGAATATTTCTATCCCAGCGGCTACTCGCAGTAATTTAAATCGGAAAGAGCAGAGGCACTTTACGATGGCCTGCTTGCGACTTAGTGATGCTTGGAGGGGATAGTTCGGGTGGAGTTTTGCAATGCAAGTTCCTCGCTAGCATCTGTAAGCAAGTCTATACTTTCTAGAATGCTTGGCATGAGGATTTAGATTGCCAGTAGGCAAAGACTACAGTTTTTCAATTTAGCTAAGAAATCAGCTTACGGTTAGCCACATTTCTAAACATGCCTTTTTTTAATGAAGAAGTTAGTTTGTAAAGCTGCTTACGTTTCCATGGCGAGCGGAATAGTCCGTGTGCTTCAATTAAATCAAGGACCACGCTAGTGTTCCGCCCGCCAAGTTCAATAATTGACACACTTCATTGTTACTTCATTGTAAGAAAGTCATTGTTTAATTCTTGCATTGTTGTTGCATGGCCATTAGCTTTGGTACTTTAACGAAAACCAGAGCGTATTTCACGATGGCGAGGATAAATACCTATGCGGCAAAACAGCTTGAAAATTGTTGAAAGTGGGCAGTCTTTGTGCCCTGACAAGCAATAGTTGTATTTCAATCACGTGCATAAACTGTATCAATGTCATAAAAGTGCGTGAAGATCGTTGAGTTTAGCTGACTACTATACAGTGTACTGACTACTGACTACTAATTCCGCTCATATAAAATAAATTATGCGACAGATCCGAATGAAATTTGGGATTCAACACTCTTTTAACTCCAATATGTGCCTTTTATGGTTTGACGTTTGGGGAGGCATTAACTAAAAAGATTGCAATCATTTGTAATGCTATTTTTCCGTATGCCAGAAAAACGCCACCGGTGATCAAAATAAGCATTACTCGTTATTAGTGTTAACGAGTAACAATGCAAACCGACTGACAGAAATAATCGGCAATACATCATTGACGATAAAATGGACGCGCTACTTTGGCTTCGGGCCACTAAGCTTTTAATAATTCCGCAGCCCACGCTACTTATTGTTGATGATTGAATGTAAATCAGCAAACGCTTTAATTTGTATGATTGAAGTACTTACTGCAGCAAAACTAAAAGAAAAAAATTAATATCTCTTTTCGTATTCAATATTTTTCGACCAAACTTGGCCAGATAGTAGATATCTGGGCAGTGGCTAAAATAAGATGCCACCAAAAAAAAAAAAAAAAACTACAAAAGAAGTGATATCTAAAACAAAACCCACAAGGGTGAAAGAACCCACCAAGTTTCAGCCAATCAAAGTAGTATTATCAGAGCCAAAATGGCTGCCACCAAGTTGCTACAGGTCAGGTTTTTGATTTAACCTTTGATCTAATACTCGGTGGGATTAGCTTGCCAACTAATGTAGAACTTGGTAGCAGCCATTTTGGCTCTGATATCACTACTTTGATTGGCTGAAACTTGGTGGGTTTTTTCACCCTTGTGGGTTTTGTTTTAGTTTATAAGTATCATAAACTGATTTAAATGAACTTTTGTGTCTAATTTGGAATAACTCAGTTTTATTAGTATTTAAAAAAAAATAAAACTAATTTAAAATCAGAAAGATCTCATACGGCTTGGTTGTTTGCTTCAGATCAAGTCATAAGTTGGTAAGAAATCTGGCTTGATAAAGTCTTTTGTGAAGTTATATTTTGATGAGACTAATAGGCTAATTTTACTACTAAGTTTGTGGGATATAATAATCAAATAACTAATGAAAAATTATTTCAGCTACCACCAATGCTTAAAATGGACGTCAATGTGTGTATTTAATGGCGTCTAAAGCAGCCAAAAATAACGCGGGGGGGGGGGAGTAGAATCTTTTTTATTCGCGCTTGCTTTAAATATGGGATTTTACATTGCAAGACGACTTTAACTTCATGCAAACGTAACACGGATTTAGTGCGGGGAAGAGATTTTAATTTTATTAGAATACAATAGGGGAAACGTAATGGCTTGCTTTAGGAGGCCTTTCCAGATGCAACCATTTCCTCGATTGGTTGCAGTTAGAAGACGTCTCCAAAAGCAAGAGCCTCGCAGATCCGACTCGCACCAGGTTCAGAAAATCTCATGCCCAAGTCGTTACGGTAATCCAGAAGCCGTTCACCCAAATCCTACGGCTGGGGTGGATAAAACTTGGGAGCAATTGGCCCTGGACGACTTAACTGTGTTCGGTTGGCCCTTCTATATCCCCACAACCGAAGACTAAGTTATTCGAAATCCTCTTGCAATGCCTTTTGGCTGGTGGTGCGCGTGTAGCAAGAGAAGCGTTGGGATGTGTGAGGGATGGGTAGGGAGCCAGGAGAAATGGAAATTCCACCTGCTGACAGGAAAAGGAAGGAATAGAGCGTTGGGTTTTCACATAAATTACTCTGAGGGCTGGGGCCGAAAAGTCTAGCTGGATAGTATTTCACCTTGAACGAAAACCACGGCCTGCGCGACTCGGCAGACTTCGAGCGACTCAGCCAACCATGAAATGAATATGTTCCTAGAAACGTTATGAATGGCTCGTGATAATATCAAACACGAAGCTGAGCTCTGGGGGGCAATTTATTTCGAGTCCTTCGAGTGCGTGCACGACGTAGAAAGGTAACGTACAAACTCTGATGTAGAGTACTACCAATTTCGTGCTTTCTTGGAGGAAAAGAAAAATTGGAGTTCAGGTTGCAACTCTAAGCATCCAATACATTTCACATTTTCTTTTTGCGTATCACGCCAATAATAAAAGACGAGAATTAGTTTGCACCACGAAACAGGACATTAGTTTGCAAACATGACACCACGTAGGACATATGTATGTAGGGCAAATGACAGGGCCACAGCCAGGATTTCTTATGGAGGGGCAACTGATAAAGAAAAAGATAAAAAATTCTTATACTTAAAGAAATCTTTTGTATTTGTGGACGATCCTTCCCCTCTTACCCCCTCAAGAAAAAGGTAACCCCCTTACTTAAAAAATGCTCCTTGTCAAACACACAATCTTCAACAAACTTCAATAATACAATTTATTTTTATTTTTGACCTCTTCAATATGTTGGTCTTGTTCTTCTTTAAAAACATGGTTAAAACGCGTAAACACACAATGAAAATAATAAAATAGTAAAAAAAAA
>JAHWFP010120629.1:0-17217 GCA_023313725.1 Lithobius niger | reverse complement strand
TTGGAGATATCAACGAATTTCAAATCTTTTCGGTTACTGGGTTCAAATCTTGGTTTCACTATAAAATGTTGCACAAAGTTTATGAGGCAGGACATTAGATGAGCTCACTAGGCTTGTAGCTTGGGTGCAGTATAGGGGGCGTGCTATACCTGTTGAGCACATTTTATTTCGGGGGGGGGGGTAGGAACTACTACCCCATTCATTTATGACGGGCTTTCTATGGGTACAATAGCCTAAGGTGCAGTGTACAAAACTTGAAGTAATCATGTGGACATCATTTTATATTAGGTCTATAGGCCTACACTTTATAGGCCTGCATTTCAAGCCTACGTCTTATAGGCCTATTTTTCAGTACTTTATGAATCACCCTGTATACTATATATTACAAAAAAAAACATCAAGTGTGCCGTTAAAACGGGTTATATGATTGAATTTTCACTTCTTAAAATGTACACGGATAAAAATTGATGATTTTTAATTGAAATAATCATACGTACAATTGAGAAAATCGCATCTGTTTAAGTGCTGTTGTGCTTTACGTTTTAAATATATGATTCGTGAAGCACAACAGCACTGAAACAGATGCAATTTTTTTAATTGTACATTTGATTATTTCAATTTAAAATCATCAATTTTTATCGTGTACATTTTAACAAGTGAAAATTCAATTATATAACCCCTTTTTTACGGCACACTTGACGTTTTTGTTTGTAATCCGTGTACCTTTTTTACGGCTACAAAGGTTTATGCATGCAGTCGATGGTTGCTGACCACTTTGAAACAATTCAACTCAGCTCAGAAAACCTGCATCTGCGAAATAAATACGCAATTCCATCGTTTTTAGCTGCCAAGGCCTCGAAATTAACAACGCAGCTTAGTTTGGTTTAAAAATATATGCGTTTAGCTGAAACACGGATTCTTTCGACCATTTATTACGAGCCTTGGCTCACAGCCATACGCTCGGATAAAACATACAAAACACCACCACGAAATCCCGCTTGAACACTCAAAACACTAGTACAACACAGCAGTAACTAAACTTCATTGTACACTTTACTGCAGTCATAATCCACACCTGCCAACAACGTACACAGCCCACTGACAGCAAGCCAGCCCGAAAGGAGCAGAAAAAGCAGGGAGACCATCAGGAGCTCAAATTTGCAGCCCTACAACCCGATAGAACTTCGCTATCATCTTCCACTTCACCAAGGCACAGATCCATGAAACTTCAGCCAACAATTCCCCCTTCCCAGACACCACACTCATCCAGGGAACTAACAGTGTACGTGCATCCGCATACGCTGCGCAGTGCAGAAGCACATGCTCTGGAGTCTCATCTGCACCACACAATAGACAGGCTGGTGTCCCTTTCCACCCAAATCGAAACTTGTGCGCCCATAATAAAGAGTGCCCTTCCTGAAGACGAAATATTGTACGTGCTTCCCCATAAGTCAGTCTATCCACTATCGATATTTCCCCACAAACAGGACCCTGCACATAATAATCTCTTGCCGTGACTCCCTGCTCCCACGCCGCATTAGCCCAATCCCTTACAACCCCTTTGCGCATCCGCCCCGCAAGTGCAGGAGCAACAAACTGACACTCTCTTCACCGCATCACGCGCCAGGCCATCAGCCAGCTCGTTTCCGATTCTTTCATTTTACCGTTCAATAATCAACTTTTTAGCTAAGACATAACATGTGCACGTGCACGTGCAGGGGGGGTTTGTTCCCCCTGTAAATCAGAATTATTACTGAATTTGTGTTTGTATAGGAAGTAACTGGCAATTTGAGTGATTTTTGTGGTTTCTGTGGTTTTTGTGGTTTCTGTGGTAGTGGTCTTAGTGTTACTTGTTGGTAGGTATTGTAATGTTGTTTTGGAGTGGGCGCATGGCTTAGGGCCAGGGCTCACAATAAAAATGCAATGCTCCCGTAACTCCGGAATGGATCGACCAGGAAAATTTCTGGCTCAGATCATGTTTCAGATTTTAGGTAGGTGCAGTAGTTTTTTCTGAAACCGTGTCAGCCAAGAACAAGAACAAAAACAACAAGTGAACAGTTTTCAAATTTACATGTGGCACCCTACGTTAACTCTTGAACGGAATTGCATAAAAGTTGGTGTAAAGTTGTTATCTACCATTTGACCAAGTTTGGTCGAAATATATTGAAGTGAAACGGAGAAATTAATAGTTTTAGTTTTGCTGGAGAGAGGACGCAATCATATATATATATACGGCTATTGCCGTGTATGATACCGACCAGGAGATTTCGTGCATCAACTCTTATGCTGCTGACAGACATCCACACCTAAACCGATCAAGAACATGATCAGAGTGGGAGTAGTTCGTCTTAAGGTTTTAGTTCATAAACAAACGATTACCATAAATCGCTCCAACAGCCTGGCCACCCGAGAGCTCAAAGCTGATCGTGTTTTACCATACACAAGTTGAAAACCGGCTAATGGCTTAACGTAAATACTACTGGTCGATTCTTGCTGTTTTAAATGTTACTAATTCAGACGTAGAAATATTTTCTAGACTCTTTTCCTTCGTCAATATATTTTCTTTACGTGTTTAGTATTTAGCAGTTAAAGTTTTTCGTACTTTTACGTAATGTAATTTAATTTAACTGCTAAACGGGTATTATGGGATATTGGTTTTTAAATATCCATAAAGCAACTCCAACAGTATTTCCACCCGTTCGATGCACGTACTTCATTCTAGTGTGAAGCCTGACATATACCACACGCCGCCTACGTGGTGCAACAATTATGGACCAACCTCCCAGTAGGAAATTTTGACATTTCGAGGTAACAATTAACTTCGAAAAATTGGTTTCAACAATGGTCCAAATGGAATTTTTTCGGTTTTTGCGAAGGCAAAAAAAAAATGCGAAAATGCGCCTAAACGAAATCTGGATTAATTTCCTGTCTTCCGACACTTTTCTCACACATTTAATCTTCCTTTTAATCTATATTCTATTTAATATATATATACATATTGCCGACCGAAAGTTTTTAATGGTTACTAGCAGATGATGATGTGCCTGCGAGTTTGTGTGTTTGTGTGTTTGTACCTCTACTCCTCTTGAACCAAGTCACCTACAAGAATGGGAGAAGGACCAAATGAAAGATAATTAAATCACGTTTCCGTTAAACCTGTTTTCGTCGCTGTAACTTGATTTTATGACAATCAAATAAGCTTAAAACTGCCGTGAAAAATGCTTACGACGTCATAGTTTTATCAGGCAAAGTTTATTTTGGAGGGTTAAAGTTTGTTCAGGTAAACTTTCTTTCTGATTTGCTTCTGGAGGAATAGCGGTACAAACGTGCAAACAAATAATCGTTTGTTTTGAATGATGTGTGAAATGCAGACGTGCTGATGAAAGTGGTGAACAAACTTCAACGGGTTAACATTCGTGTCAAAGAAACCGTCTTGAAGCTATTAGTCACGTACTCAGTTGATCTGCAAAAGAATGCACGGAGAAAATGACCTAAAAAGGACGACGTATTTTACATCGTATTACACGTATGTCTTAAAATTGGGTTTGCCGCAACTGAGCAGACCCGTAGATCTTGTTTTTTAAGGGTGTCAAACATTCGCGTTTTGAAAGCACGGAGGCATGTGTAGTGAGAGAGCAAAGCGAGCGATTTTCACTTAAACCCCAAACCTTTTCAGTGGGTTTCTCGCTTTGCTCTCTAAATCTTTCATTTAGCGCCACTCTCACCTTCGAAGGATCCTTTAATTCCGGAGGAGTAGATGTACAAACGTGCAAACAAACCTATAGTATGTTTTGAATGACGTCGATGAAATGCAGGCGGATTGAGGAATGTGGTGAACCAACCGCCAGCAACAGTTGTAATTAGTTCCCATCGAATTAATCAGTATACATAGATTTTGTGATGCTGTGGGGACCAAAGAAATTACATGAAGCCAATCGACGCCAATAGGGAGAGTGAAGCGAACGATACGGCTATATAGTTAACATCACTGACACAAACGACCCAGCAGGAGTAGTAAATTTGTTTACGTTTGCCGACTATCCATTCTGTCCCCAGATTTCAACAATGAGTGCCACACTCAAGACAACAGTTTGTGTTGGACTACAATCTCTGGTTGTATACAATGAAACTCGGTCTTGTATGATGTTATGCGCCAAGTGAACAAGCAATTTCAACCTCACGTATTGAGTGAATTTTTGACTTGCGCTTAACTTTTCACTTCACTTACCTCCTGAACCTCCCAACCGACCCAGTCCCGCATCAATTGCTATTATTGTATGCCTTTTAGGCCAATCGATGCATTTACCCTTAACCCTAATCCCCATTTGAATTCGACCCTGTATTTTCTTTTCTTGCTTTAGAAACATCCCGACCTTTAAGGAGTATTTACCAGCCAATTACAACATTAATTTTATTTTATTTTTATTCTTGGCCCCTTGCTAAACCTAACCACTCCAAACGTTCATTTCTTTTATGCACCATTCTGTGACCCGAAACCCCTGAATTCAGGTGAGCACATAACCCACCATCATGATTCTGAACCACTTTTGTAGTACTTTATTTCCATCGAAGGTTTATGAGAGCTTCGAGCGTTAGGTTTAGACCAAAACCTCCACTCCCAGTTTAGCTGTCAAGATTCTAAAAAGTGCCGTCAGTCATGGGGAGAACCCTGAGGCCACGTCCCCCAAAAATAGAGGCTGGCCCATAAATTAACATGGCAGAATTAAAATGAATTGCCTACAGCATTATGGTGAGGCTTACAAACATTTAATTTGAGGGTGGAACCACGTGTACATTTCTGGTGGTGTGTTGATCTCAAAAAAGGTATTGAAAAATGCAGATACAAATCATGCAAAATTCTCTACATAGATATAACATCTCTCTGTCGATGAGTGGTGCACCCAAAAAGGCAAATGCTGCACCCCACCCCCCCCCCAAAAAAAATAATACCCCTAAATTAAGAGTAACATTGGATAAACGTAAACAATTAGGCATTTACTGCAAATGAAACATTAAGAAAAATTACTAAAAAGTGCTAAAAAAGCTTGTTTTAATAATAATAATCTATTTAGCCTGAAGGACAAGGAGACAGGCAGGGCTTGGGGCCACTAACGCCGTTCCTGAAGACGGTTATATTAATATGCACGTTTTAGAAATTTATGGAAGGGTTACCTGGTGATCAAGCGTCCTGAAGGTAGAGACGGAGGGTGCGGACACTGTGTCCTCAGCAAGCGAGTTCCATGGCTCGATCACTCGATGAGCGAAGAAGTTTTTTCTAATCTCAGTATGTGGAATACCACCAGAAAGTTTGAGGGAGTGAACCCGAGTACGGGTTGATGTCGAAGAATCAAAAAGTGGAACATCGACAGATAACAAACCCCTAACAATTTTAAAAATCAGAGTTAAATCTCCCAGAGACGGCGTAGCTCCAAGGACTGTAGGCCAAGCCGGGTCAGGCGATCAACAAGAGAGACCAACGAAGCAACTTTTCACAAAAGCCAGATGGCGATATGCCAGAGCAGAGACCTTCGCGCAATGTAGAGATGATTTAAGATCCTTGGTCAACCAAATACCAAGGTCTTTCACCATGGGTGAGAATGGGGAGAATCCAAATGGTAAACAAAGTCGAGGTAGGAATCCACATTTACCCTGTGATAAAGGGGGCTGCCAAGTCGTGGACCGATTAAATATTGTGTCGATGTCTGATTGTAAAAAAAAGCCCTCCTGGAAATTAATAATTTTTGAACTTGATTTGATGTCATCCGCAAATTTAAAACAAGGTCTGTCGTCCCAAACAGTCGTTAGCTTCAGATCATTAATGTATATCACAAACAACAGTGGCCCCAATACGGAATCCTGTGGAACTTTACTTATGACCCTTGACTTCGAAGATTTAGTTGAACCAGTGACAAATGATTGTGTTCGATTGGACAAGAAGTCCCCGATCCAAGCCAGCAATTTTCCATCAATGCTATTTCTATCAGTTTAAAGAGTAGTTTTGAGTGTACCACAGACTCAAATGCTTTTTTAAAATCGAAATAGATAATATCCATAGATATTATCTAATAGATAATAAGAATGTTGTGCCGTGGGTACCCCCAGATCAAGTGCATTAGTCCAGTGATCAAGTGCCAATAATAGTTGAAGTGTCGCCAACTGGCCCGGCAAGAAGCCGAACTGGTCACGATCCAACAGATTGCATTGTAACATGAAGTGCATTAGTCTGTCCCGTACTAAGGTCTCCATGACTTTACGTGGGACCACAGTAAGTGCAATCGGGCGGTAGTTAGCTAGATCAGACGTGTCACCACTCTTAAAAACTGGTACAATATTTGCAGTATGCCACATGGATGGTGGAGTGTGTGAAGAAAAATATAAATTAAGAATAATGGTTAGAGCTGGTGAAATAGCCTTGCTGATTTCTTTATAAAAGAAAGCCGAGAAGCCGTCCGGGCCAATCGAGTGGCTAGGCTTAATTCTTGACAAAACCTCCATGACTTGTGTGCATGTAACTTCCATAGTGCAGAGTCGTTCACCTTTTGTACCCATATCTTCAGAACCGTGTATTGTCATGAACCGAGTTTGATATAAAGGCGTGATTTAAAATGTCAGCCTTCTCCAGGTCTCCCGTGATAAAATCACCATTGATGTTGAACAGGCTCGATAAGGAGCCATCGCGAATAGTAGCAGCATCACATTGGTTGTGCCAATCATCAACTGCTGAACCGTATTTGCTCTTTAGGATAATGAATTTTTGTTTGTTGAAAATCGATGGACTGGCTTTGAAGGACTGGCTGGACTGGTTTTACTGGACTTGAAGGATTTGAAAGTGCCCTCTTCCATTTACTAGAACATATTCAAAATTCTTGGACCCCATTTTTAATTCCTTTTTTTTTAACCCTTCCCAAACAAAATTCCTTAATGCACCACTGCTCTCGACTGCATTGTCAAGGTATATGCTTCAGGCAAATGAGGACCTCTGATGCTGCATTTTCAAGTAAAGGGACGATTTATTTTCGTAAAAGTTCTTTGAACATTCTCTGTTGAATTTTTTATCTTTGTGGAACAATGGTTCTAAAAACGGAACGCCTTATTGTATAGAAGGTCTGACCAGTGGTTTAAAGTATGTTACTAGCACATGTTGGTCCCAGCTAGAAACAGTAGTGATTTCTACATTGCTGTTGCTGCCCGACCAGGATTTTTTAGTTAATTTTATTAATAGTTTCGTTAACAATATTTGTGAATGTTTTGTATTAAAACTTATATTTCGTCACGATGTCGTCGTCAGAGAAGAATGTGTTGCGTACATTTTCACAATCTTAATCACATTACATCCAATGGATGTAGAGTCGATCGTATTCTTTTTGGTCAATGCAGTCAAATGAATACTGAATCTAACTCCAGATCCACTGGATCTAACGTGACTACGATTGTGAAAATGTCACGGATATATTCTTCTCTGAAAATGACAGTGCCACCAGACAAAGATGTCGAAATATAAGTATGTTTTAATCTTTTATTGTTGTGCTCCAGGTTTTTTTCTGTGATATTCAAGATGTGCACACACATTATTTTATACAATTTTTTTTATTACAGACTTCAATCACATGGTAAATACTTTTCATTTAAAGTATTTTGTAATTTTTGTACAATAAATACATGTAATATAATAAATATAAAAATATACGCTTTAAAAAATAAATTTAAAAAATAAACCATCGTCACATATAACGTGTGCTTATGGCCCTATTGATTGCTTCGTACCTGCAAAACATGTATTATCTCATTCCGATTACATTACGTGCAATATTAATAGCACGAAAAGGAACAGCAATTTCATACTGTATCGTAGAAGGCACTATTGTTATCACACACTTGGGGGCATCACATTTGTCACTTCTTCAGAGATATCTATGGCCTACTAAATTCTTCGGCAGGTATGTATGTTTTGGCATTTTGGTGGCGTTTGCTACAATTTTTGTTTTTCAGTGGATTACGTATCCACTTTATTTATAACGAACTATATTGGTGAGTATGTATCAATAAAAACACTTTACCAAAAGAAAAAGAAAGAATCGTCAACAAGATGGACTAATTGGCAACTGAAATATTTGCTACCCATGTTGTCGAATAAAGGCCAGTCTTACATCCTCAGCCATATACACGTTGTTGTTGTTGTTTGTTTTTAGGGAGCACGAACCTAAACCTGAGTTATCTGCCCCACGATGATGAGTGGAACAGTTTAGTCGTATATACGAATACAGTTTTAAACACAGTTGTGCGAATGCGTGTTACGCCATTCTGGTATTTGGAGAGAATGGCGTCTTTTGGCCGTATCTCATTTCATTCTTATGTGTAGACTACGTATACAACGAAGTGGTGAAAGTAACATTGCAAATAGTGCTGCAACAACGAAAATGCTAATTGCATTGTCACACCACCAGCCATATGGACACCCGAAATACTGAAATGAGTAGGCCTAATACTGAAATAACTTACTCACAGCCGAAAAGCCGTGAGAAGCTGAAAAAGGGAAAGCATGTATAGTTCTGGGTGATGATGAAATGACAAAACCACGGCCAAATTGCCAGAAGGATTAGGTGGTAAATATAATGCTACTTCTGGCATTGTCAAACCTTGTCACCTTCGCCTTCTCCTCCCTCACGCAAGTTATTGCCCAAAGGGGCATTAAAGGCACATTCACCTACTGAAAATTGTTCCATTCTACCATGGCTCATTATGTCGTCCGTAATATTGATAATCTTGCAGCCAGCGAAAGAATACACCAAGAAGCGTTTTCGAGGAAAAAAAACACGGAAAACATCTGCATCGAAGGTTACAGATCGCCACTAATCGAAAAACCTGAACTTATTAACTTTCATCCTTTGGTAGTTCGTTCATTTTTGTCCATATTTTCCACGGAGGTGCTACTAACCGTCGAAGTACTACTTCTTTCTGGAGGGTGTCTGGATTTAAGATGGCGTTCTAGATCCCTCCGCCGCACGAGGACTTTACCGCATTGGTGGCATCGGTAAGGAGTGTGACCCTGAGCATGGAGGCGGACATGTTTATTGAGGTTCGAAGGGTCACCGAAAGGGCGGCGACACACTCGACACTCGAGGGGTTTGTAACCCGTATGTGTTCGGATGTGAATTTTGAGACCGTATTTGCGCGAATACAGTTTGCCACAGTAAATGCATTGGTGACCACGCCGGCTTTTCGCACCTGTAATAAAAAAAATAAGGTTGTTTTAGTTAGTTATGAGTTTCTGTGGCGTAACCAATTAATCAAAATACTTGTTAAGAGAATAAATATAGTTTGCTGAGGTTTTGTTCAGTATACACGATGAGGGTTGTGGAGGGAAGAATAAGTAAATAAATAAATAAACAAATAAATAAATAAATGATAAGGTTTACCACCTGCTGGTGAATGGTTGCCGGAAGGGTTGTGAACCACTGACTCCGTACCATTTTGCAGAGGAAAGTGGGGGGGGGGGGGGGGGGAGGTTTCCTATTTAAAGAAAGTGGGTGAGATCCTCAATGAGCAGCTCCCGACTGAACCCACTCTCTGAGTCCATACACACTGTCCTTAAGCGAAGACAGGACACAGAGTACAGTGTGAAGACAGTACACACGAATATACTGTACTGATATTCTGGACAGTAAGTTTCCACGGATGGCCCCGAGTATTGTGAAGAGATAGGGCCAAGTCAAAAAGGGGGAAGTCCATTGAGATAAGATTACGCAGAATCTTGTAAGTTAATATTAAATCAAATCAAAGAATAACCAAAGTGAAGCTCAAATGGTACGTAATTTCTAACTGTTTTAACTATATAATTTGATGTTGTGTGAACCAATTCAAACAAAATTTCCTAGGAAGTATGGTCGAATAACACACACGCATGGTTTTATTCCAGCTGATAAAAATTCAAAATGGCAGGCCAAAATGGCTTCCAAAAAGTTGAATTACTAACTTCTAAGTCATTCATGATCTTGAATACAAACCGGTTACAACTCATATTCCGAATTAATTTTTTTTTTAAGAACGATCCTGTTCAAATTTTGTGATAATACGAGATTCTATTCGAAAAAGGTGTCCAAAATATTGTTTTTGGTGTGTAATTTCTAAACCATATAGGGTTAATAACAAATCTCTTGCAAAAAGCACTCGTACTCATGTCGATTGTGGTGCGTAAAACATCCGAGGTATTTCTTAGCAAATTATACCTATCCGTCCGAGATAATAATAGCAATTGAAAAGGGGGGGGGGGGGGTAATTCCAACATTTTCCAAATCAATATAGAATAAGCTTTACACATAATTTTATTAAAAGAAAGGCCATATTAAAGGATGTTAAGATTCAAGATGGCGACTAAAGTTGCATCCCATAAAACGATGTTTGAATTTTAACTTCTAAACAGTTGGTCAGATTAAAAACAAACTGGTTACAGAAAATCTCCAGAATTAGTTTTTTTTGTTAGTTATGGAAAGACGTATTGAGTTTAGTGTGAAGCAACCCTTGTGACGCAAATTCGTCACACCAAATACGACGCTCTTCCTTGCTAGAGATTATGGATTCGACCCTAGCCTCATCTATTCCTGTGCATCCGGGAAGAAAAGTTTCCCCGGAAATGCACTCGTGATCGTGTCGATTTTGGCATGTAAAAGATCCCACTCCTAGCCATGTTGCTCTTACCCATATCGAAATAACCGGAGCAGTTCAAAAGGAAATTAATTTGACTATTTTATTCCGAATTTCATCCTTCAGGTAATGGATGATGATTGAAAACTCAATTCTTGTGGGGAAAGGGGGGGATCATGAGGAGTCAGGTCTATTGTTTGTAGAACTAGGCCCAAATGTTCAATTTCATAATCTGAACTTTTTCAAGGCACGCATCAAATGAACTTTTCCTGCAAGAAACAAGAATCCTAGACATTATTGTGATTTGCCCACTACGAAACTTACTTTGCCTTACCCTCATCCCCACAGTAGCGTCAACCAGTATAACAAGACAACACTGGGTTGTTATGACAGCCTCGAATAAATGTCAACCTGAGGAAACAAATTCGCAATACACTCTGTGAAAATAAAACTAACAAACCTTCAGGGCAGACAATGGAAGTAAACGCAAGTAAAAATATGCTATACAACATGTATCCAAGATATCGCCCATATATGGGATAATTAGCAAAGTTGTGATCTAGTTTTCGCTTTTACAGGGTTCCCACCAAATTACTGAAATCAATTTCCCTGAGTTTTCCAGGTTTTCCTGAGTAGATGAAGTCATTTTCCAGGCTATTTACCGTAATTTTAGGAAGACATTTTTTTCACACATTTTACCAGTTTTGTGTTAAAAAGGCCGAAACTTTTAGGTGGGAAATACATTATTTAAAATCTTAATTTGTTCCCCGAGTTTTCCAGGTTATTTGTAAAAATTAGAGAATTCCCTGAGTTTTCCCTGAGTTTCAAACATAGTTTAAATTCCCTGAGTTTTCCCTGAGTTTCAAACATAGTTTAAATTCCCTGAGTTTTCCTGGTTTTTCCAGGTTGTGGGGAACCCTGTTTAATAATGGACGAAGAATCACGAACAACAGACGAATGCCAAACGTTATCAAGACATTCCAGTGCGAACCTCTTAATCACACATCATGAGAAGAAATTAGAAACTTCACAGGGATAAGGGAACAAACATTTTGGACTGCCAATGGAAAAATTGGAAGGAAAATCTGGTCAGATTATAGGAACGGCTATTCCGACCAGTGAATTGGATCCCGCCCCACGCTCAAGATATACTGGGAAGCATCTCATGTCATTCAAGTGTAACCAAAAATTTATAGAATAATAAATTCCTATAAATTCTTGGTGTGACGAATAGCTCTTTTCTATTGGATTGGACGTAGTTCTATAATTATTTTGGTCCGACCGGAATACAAATCGTTGTGACGTAAGAATTAAGCAGTGGAATATCCTTGGTAACAATGATCAATGTCGTCCATTTCTTGTCCAATCAACAGTTCCCTCACATTACCCAAGTCTCATGGCAAATCGTTTAGTAGTAGAGTCTGATCGGTATAGCACTAAACCCTTTCCCCAACTAGATTTCTACTGCACTACCTAATATGGGTTGAGTTGGACTCTCCCGTTCAATTCTTGTAACGATTCGACTCTATTGAGCCATCAAGCTGAATCGTCAACCTAACTGATCACCTTGTATAGTACTACAAGGCACTAAAGTGGCACCTTTCGTTGCCTTTCCATATTGAGACGTGATAGTTTCAGATACGCAAATTTGATGATAATTACGGAGGGTGATAATTAAGCTGTTTGCCTGTTTTCTAAAATTCTCCCTATGCCTCAATAACACGTTCGGAGACGGATTTTGTCAGCATTTCAGTAGCTACTACTAAATTTCCCTTGTCTGGAACTGAAGTGTCAACATTTGTCCTCAAATCGGCACTTTACTGCGAAGATGTTTGTGTGGAAACCATTTCCCACAATACAATACCGTGACAGCCTCAGCGACTTGTTCCTAGTGCCACATAACTAGCATTGGAGGGGGCCGGGGGGGGGGGGGACGAGTGTAGAGTCTATACACGTATCGGATATTATGCTTGTTTTTACCTCCCTAATGTGCTCTGAAGTCCTATTATTTACAACCATCCTACGCAAGTGCGTGATTGGACCAAAGATTCTCTATCAGCGAGGAGTATTTTCTGGTAGGTGTTCAGCATTTAAATTACGTTGTATATCTTGCAGAAAATAATCTTCGCCAACGTGGAGGCTTGGGTTTAATCGTGCATTACAGTCAACGAAGAGCGAATCAAGAACGAAGTACTGGAGGGGCCACAAGTGATTTTTCGACATTTTTTGTGAGTTTTCGTTTAAATAAATTTGCATGCGTTTTTGCAATAATTCCGTAATTTTCCAATTTTTATTTGTGTTTCAGTGTGCCGCAGTCCCTCGGCTCCTTCTTAGATCCGCCCTTGTAAGCAACAAGGTGTTTTAAAATTAGTTACTGAAAATTACCTGCAGATGGAAGTGAAGGCATATGGCCGTTGCCCAACATCACAGGATGTACAGTTGGTGTCACTCTTGGAAGCCAGTCTGGCCTAATAGGAGAAGAGCGTTGAAGCCAACCTGCCACTGATGCCTCACTCGGACTAGACCGGACACCAGGAAGGTAATGATGACTCAGCAATGAAGGACGGACCGGGTAGAGAGCTGCCGGGCGCCATGGCAACACAGATGCCGACGTCGTAGTGGCTGGCGTGCGAACTGAAGAAGTGGGTAACGGAAGAGAGGGAGGAAGCAGAGAATGAAGACGGGAAGACGAGAAGGATCGGGAACAGGAAAAGGCTAAATGGACTTTGAGAGGGTTGGGGTCTGTAAAGACACGCCCGCACTCGTGGCAAACGTACCGCTGCTGACCTGCAACATAAAAACAACAAGAAATGGAGGCTCACGTACCAAAAAAATTCTGGAGGTCGGTGTACATTAGACTAGTTGATTGGGTCAAGTGTGCGAGTCGAGTTGATTTGCTGCTCGCCATCTACTCGCCCACTAGAATAGATGTTTACAGTGGGAGAGTATTGAGAGAGTAAAGGGCGAGTAGCAAGTCAACTCGACTCGCATAATATTCGGCCCAGTCATTTAGCCTAATGTACACCCGCCTTAAGAACACCATACTAAGAATTAGGAGGCGATCTTGAAGGAGAATGTTATGGTTATATGCAAAACCACCTGAACAAAACCACCCAAAACCACCTGAACAAAAGGCCACCTCAGTACAGCAGGAAAAGTCAACTAAAGTCTTGGATGGCAACAGAAGGATGGGGCGAATACTTATTTTTTTTGCACCTACGAATAAGCATGAAACGGACTAGTCAATTTCGTTCCCACTATGAAAAGAAAATAAGCAGTGCTTTTATAAAAAAAATGTAAAAATATTTTTTTTTTTTAAATGTAACAATATAGCATTATTTGTTGCGTTATTGTCATTCTAGGTAAGGTCTGTTGGTTGACGCGGATTTCACCAAAATAAAATTCTCCAGGGCAAAGTGTCAGGCTGGAACGAATTTGACAAATCCGTTTCATGCCTATTCTTGGTTGCTAAAAAAAATATTGCGAGGGGTTTGGTAGTTAGCGCCATTCCTTGGCGCCATTCGCCTAGCATCGAATTTGTAAAACTATGAGCCTGTGAATGCATTCACGTACTTTATGTCGCTTCTGATAAAACTGAAAAGGTTTCAAAAGTCTGTCAACAGGTGGCTGCAGTATTAGCCCTACTGTACTGGTCTCGATACCCGACGATGGGGGGGGGGGGGGAATTAAGGCTTAATGGCGTGTTGACAACTTGGTCATTAGCGCCAACCTCAGTCACAGTGCAGTGGTATGGGTTGCCACTGCACCACACATTACAGAGATATTATTCAAACCCCTAAACTAAATCTTGTCATACATCTGTACCTCCTGCAAAAAATTAAAAACACCCGACAGGAGAACAGACTTATCGCCCAATTGACGCGCAATGTCATGCGGAAGATGGAAACGACGACGAACACCATCAAGATGGCAACAATCAATAAGGAAGTGCCGGACCGTAAGTGGCCGTCGACACCAATAATATTCAGGAGAGTCAACCCCCCCCCCGCAAAAGGAAACAGTGAGTAAGTCGGGTGTGACCAATGCGCAAACGGGCCAACACTACCTCCTCACGGCGACAGTGCCGAGTGCCACTTCTCGGCAGTGCCTTTAGCTCGTAATTTATTACAGTCCTGTCTGTCCCACAAGGTTTAACAAAAAGCGTGTAACCTCAGACGCAGAGTTGGGAAGGCGTCTTAGGGAACAAAGCTGAGATCCCTACCGAGAGGGCCAGAAAGGGCTCCTTTCGCAGCAGAATCAGGTTGCTCATTTCCATCTATCCCAACAGGGCTTGGGATCCAGCAGAAAAGCATGGTTTTCTGCTGGCCAGGCAAGCGGGAAAGCAAAGCTTAGACACGTTGTGTTAAGGGGTTCCGAGGATTGTAATTCGCCAAGGACTCCAGGGCACTCATGGAATCGCTAATGATAATGAAATGGGTGCCCTGAAGGGCAAGGCTCCATTCCACCGCCAAACCGAGAGCCAAAAGCTCTGCAGAAAATACAGAATAGCCTGATGGAAGGCGATGGGCAATCGTTACTGCCTTACAAACAAAAGCACACGCCACGCCAACGTCTGACTTCGACCCATCAGTAAACAGCCGCTGATAACCGGTGTACTGAGAACCCCAACGATGCTATTAGAGACATTACATTTATAAGTTCTTACAATTTGACTCTGAGCCATAAGGACTTGGTAGCGCACATTGCGTGACACATGGATAAGGAATAAATATATATACAAGATGAACAAAATGTCTGGTTCATCATAAATGTAGGCAATTTCATTGTTTATAAAAACTAAACAACCACTGAACATTGACCGGCAGAGAGATGGTGCAACAATTAGAGGGACACACGTGCGTCCCCCCCCCACCCCCATCCCCAATCCATAAATTAAGTTTCTATTTCCGACCCTAAAAGGAATAGAGGTATGGTTCCAATTGGAGAAATATACGAGTAGCGAAATCATGGTGCCTACCAAGCGAAATCACAGACATGGCACCTACCAGGAACGCTTAACCCGTATATGTAGAATTCAGTACGATATTTGAATTGTTCAAAATTCAATGTCGAACACTGTACTTCTAAGACAGCCTTTTATTCAAAGAGCTTGGTTTAAACTAAGATGCCTCGCCCTTTATGAAATAGAAATGGACGTAATGCTAATGGATACACACGTTTAAGCATGCATTTTTTGGCTCTTGTTTTGTTATATGCATTTTTGTTGCTGAAAGAATATTATATATATTTTTTCTGTGATGTATACGTACCTTGTATATTGAGCGGCGTTAAGAATGGAATACCCAACTCTTTAGCAACTTCTTCCACAAACCAGACAAAAAGCTCTTCCCCTTCACTAACACTTCGACTCGTACGGAAAACCAAACCTTCTCGATGCAGCGCAACCTACGAAATTGTAAAACAAAACAAAAAAAAAGCATTAAAAAAAAAGGGTTTAAAGGGTTTAACGAGCGTTAACCACTCCTGGCATTAATTGAAGAGCTGTTAACAATTACAAACTTCACAATGAACGCTCTCATTTAATACCTTCGCGACAGGTTGACGTCAATCTGTCTCGTTGAAAAAAAAAAAGCTGTTAACCCCTTGGTAAGAATGCTGTGGGGGTCGTTTTCTAGAAACCCATAATAAAAAAAAATGGGATTCGATCTCTAGTTCGCTTGGCTTTGAAGTGAGCATGCTATTCACGCGGCTGTGCTTTGCTTGCTGGGCACGGGTTCTCAAGCAATGCTCGTTTCTTCGTTGCTGCACTTAATTATATCGATTGTGGGGTCAGGTGTTCGTTCATACCTGGGCATGAAGGAATTACGATTCATACGTTTGGTCCTGAGTGAGACTGATCTAGCTCACTTACAATTTTGGTGTATTGCTTGAACATTGGTCTTAAACATTAATTGAAAGACGCGCCGCCGTGGACTTTTAGGTGTCATTTTATGTGTCAATTCTTTTAGTACTGCACGCTAATATTTGTTGAATTATCCTGAATATTAGATGTCTGATTTACTTCGCACATCTGATAGTCAAGCCCTTATTCATTCATTTGGTTTACCGCGGCGACAGACAAAGGCAGCGTAACTCCTTTTCTGGTTAACACCGCAAGTCACTGCAAGTACAGTGTAACACAGCTGGCAACAAGCTTAGCACTACATAAAAGTGAAGTTTGAAAGAAACAAGACAGCGATGAAAACCAGTGATGAAAACCGATGATAAAGAATCTGTGGCACCCAGGGAAGGTCGAGTATTCATCTTATTGGTAGGATCAACCCTCTTAATGCTATACGACAAAACCCAAGATCTTCACGACAAGCATAGACTAAGTTTTATTAATTTTTAACTTGAACGCGTCATACGTTATGTCTTTCACCAGCTTCAGAGCCATTTTTACATTTTTTTTATCCAGAAGGTTTCTGTGTATTTATTAATTTGTTCGTATCTGTATACCGCTAGTTGCAGAAACAAACCTCTTCGCTTGTTTTCACAGGTAAAAACAAGAAGGCAGCGTCTGTTTTTCCTTGGTTTGGTTTCAAGCCAATGACGTCAGAGTGACTATCACCTACA
>JAHWFP010120628.1:0-12606 GCA_023313725.1 Lithobius niger | reverse complement strand
GAAGTCGTCCGAATACTATCTCATAAGAAAGCAACCAAAGAACGCAAAACAGCATTATGTTTGCTTACAAGAGAAGGAGACTATTACTTCAACTGTGAAGTGAGGGCTGCACGGAAAGGTACCTACATATTACTCAGGAGACCATCTGCGAGAGAGCTTTTCATTTATGACTATACTGACTATGGTCCATGCCCAGGTTGTCTTGGGTTTGTTTTACTTCGTGATCTGTGCAGGCACGAAAAACATTGCCCAGTGGCTAAGAAAACACAGAAGATCACAGGACAACATAGACAGTTGCAGGTAGAGAGCAAATTGCTTATCATGCCAAAAAACTCTTGGAATTCAAACGAAAACTTTCGACGCAACCTTCTATCAAAAATGAAGAATGATGATATATCAGAAGTGGCCAAAAATGACTGGTTAATTTTGGCAGTGGGTGAGTTTTTATATGACAGTAAAGGTGAAACCCAGAAACACCTTGTATCTCAAAACATGAGAATGCTCAGCCGGTTGCTGATAGAATACAGAAAGGTAGAGAAAACACCGACCATAACGTTAGACAGTTGCCTGCTGCCAAAAAATTTTGACAAAATTGTAAATGCAGTTCTCTTAATTAGTGGGAGCATCTTAGATGAAAACAACCAGAAAGAAATGGACATTCCTTCATTGGCAAAAAAGTTAGGACACTGTTTAAAAAAATGTGTCAACGTTGTGAAGGGTTCTGCTCTGCGAAGTGGAGATAAGATTAGAAGGATAGAAGCTGAGGATTTCAATAACCTTCTCGAATTAGAATGGACGCACAAAATTTCTTCCCATGCTCACAACACTTTAAGAGCACGGCAGCAAAACAAAACAACAGATTTACCCAAAGCAAACGATTTAGTTAAAATGTGTGACTATCTCAAGACACAATTGCCAATGCAAGTAGATTACTTAAAGAAAAACCCCAACCCGCAAATATGGTCTAGATTGGCACAACATTGCTTAGCACGGCTGATCTTGTTTAATAAGCGAAGGGGCGGCGAGATGTCAAAAATGCTTTTGAGGGACTACACAAATTGTGCAGACTGGCAAAACTCCAGTAGTGAAGTTATAGCTTCGTTGACACCGTTGGAGAAAGAACTGTGCAATCGATTGAAATTAGTCGAAATACGAGGAAAGAGCCGTCGTAAAGTGGCAGTGCTAATAACCCCGGAAGTTGATGTAGCTCTGGAAGCCCTCTTAAATTTTAGAGAAGAAGTAGGCATAGACGAAACAAACCCATACTTCTTTGCCCGTCAGAGTGGTAGAAAGCATTTAAGAGGACACGACTGCCTAAGAAATGTTGTGCAGTTAGTGAATGTCGAATTTCCAGAGTTAATAAAGAGCACTTTGTTGCGAAAATATATCGCAACGGTTACGCAAATTCTTGATTTGAAAGAGGTGGAAGTCGATTGGCTAGCACGCCATTTGGGACATGAATCGACGATTCACAGAGAATTTTACAGATTGCATGAATCCACCACAGAGTTGGCGAAAGTTAGCAAATTGCTTCTGGCAGCAGAAACTGGAAATTTAAGTCAGTGGGCAGGGAAGTCACTCCAAGAGGTGACAGTCAGCCTCGATAATCCTATTGACGATCTGCAAAATCCTACTGGATGCACTGCAACTGAAGATGCACACGTGAGGGATAAACGCAAGACTAATGAAAGTACTCCACATGAGAGCAACTGTACACAGCAAAACGAGGACCAGGAACACAATAAAAGACACAAAGGAAAGAAGACTGCAGGGCTCAGAATAAAAGGTAACAAGGTTGGCTTACTGCCCGTATTATAGCTTTACACTGTACCGCGTTGCACTCCCAAATGTTTTGCAAATTCACTTGTCTAGTTAACATCGAAAATTGCCTAGGCAGCGTGCAAGCTACTGCCATACCAAAATGTATCACTTTTGGGGTTGCGTTGTTGGATTGATGGTATTGCGCCGTCATCATAGTATATTGTTGTTTTATTGGTTTACGTGATACTATTTTGGCCTTCTAACGTTTAAATTAATCGAGGCAGACGACTGGTATTTCCCTCGAATTTCACTTATTTATAAGATAAACTTTTGTTCCATAACAACAGAATCGTCGTGAGATACTAATTCAAGACAAAAATGAAAAAAAAATGGGTTACACGGTTACAAAAAAAAAAACTGTTACAATGTTACAAAAATTGCCACAAGCACATATTTGCTTAAAAGGGGCGTGTTGCCACAGCATCACGACCTTTTTTTTTATGTATACCAAATACGGGCTTGTGGCAATTTTTGTACAAAATGGATAATTTCCTTAAGGGGATGCTGGGTATCAAATTTCCATATTTTTAAAAAATAAAATAAACCATTCATTCAAGACAAGTTTAGTACAGTTTAGATAAAAGTTGGGCACTAAACTTGTCCTAAAACTACTCCTTAATGAATGAATAGGTAAATTTCTATTTAAAAAAAGTATCGAAATTTAATACCCAAGACCTCCATGTAAACCGTTTATACTATTTACCGTGAATTAGTATCTGACGAAAATTCAGATTCAAGACAAGTTTAGTACAGTTTAGATAAAAGTTGGGCACTAAACTTGTCCTGAAACTACTCCTTAATGAATGAATGGGTAAATTTTTATTTAAAAAAAGCATCGAAATTTAATACCCAAGACCTCCATGTAAACCGTTTATACCATTTACCCCCTAGCTTCTTCAATTTGAATCTGAAACAAAACCCACAAGGGTGAAACAATTCGCCAAGTTTCAGCCAACCAAAGTAGTGATACCAGAGCAAAAATAGCTGCCAACAAGTTGCTACATTAGCTGCGAAGCTAATCTCACCGACTATTAGATCAAAGGTTAAATAAAAACCTGATCGACCATTGATACAACCTGTAGCATTGGTCAAGTTTTTCATTTAACGTGGCGAAGTAAATAGTCAGTGGTATTAGCTTGGCAACTAAAATGTAGCCACTTGGTGGCAGCCATTTTTTCACCCATGTGAGTTCGAGTCCCAGTCGGGGCAGTTTTCTTTTCTTTCTTTCTCAGATTAGTGTATCTTGTGTCCTCACAAGGCCAGTCATTAATGTAGACTGCTTGCTTCGTTTACCCATTACCTTGTGATTTATTCTTTATTTATTAGTCGCATTATTTCCAGTGTGTAGGCCAAGAAGCAATGTTGCTTTCCCTCCTTGTGTATGTTTGTGACCTCTAGGTCATCACTGAGAAAGACTGAACAGCTACTTAGATCGACTGGAGCCTGTAACCAGCATCCGCTCCAGTAGTGCAGTGGTTAGAGCGCCCGACCTAGTCAGCGGGAAGTCCCAGTCGGAGCAGTTGTCTTTTCTTTTTTTCTCAGATTAGTGTATCTTGTGTCCTCACAAGGCCAGTCTTTAATGCAAACTGTTTCCTTCGTTTACCTTGTGGGTTTTGTTTCAGGTATCACTTCTTTTGTAGTATTTTTTTGTGGCACTTATTTTTGCCAGTGACATGTTATCTACCAAGTTTGGTCGTAAAGTATTGAATAGGAACGGAGATATTATTTTTAAAAGTTTTGGTGGAGTAAGGACTTCATATACATTGAAGCGTTTTCTGATTTTCATTCAACCATCAACAACAAGTAGAGTGTCCATTGTACCGACAATGTTCGTGTTGCCGATTATTTCTGATAGTCCGTTTGCATTGTTACTCGCTAACTAAAAAGCCATAGGGCCTTGGGCTTCGTCGGACAGATGACCAGAAGTGGTTAACACTATCTACAACCATTGAACCCTTTTGAGTAAAGAGTGTTGAATGCTAAATTTCATTCGTATCTGTCGCGTAAATTATTTTATATGAGCGGAATTAGTAGTCAGTATATTGTAGTGAGCTGAAATAAACGCACTATTATCACATTGAAACAGGTTATGCACTCGATTGGTTCAAATACAACTATTGCTTGTCAGGGCACAAAGACTATCCATTTCAACAATTTTCAAGCTGTTTCGCCGCATAGCTCTGGTTTCTGTAAAAGTGCCAATGCTAGTTCAAAAAAAGGGTTCAAAGGGTTTTAGCGAGCGTTAACAGCTTCCATTCATCTGCCAGACAAAGCCCTAAAGCCGTATGTCTGTAGCACAAGGATTCCGTGGCCGTCATGCAACAAAATGCAGGAATTGAACAATGACTCTTTTACAATGAAGTGTGACAATTGAACTTGGCGGGCGGACCACTGGGATGGTCCTTTGATTTCGCCAACCTCGTCTTGCTCACTTTGCCTCTTAACATGCTTTTTCGCATTGTTAAAGCTAGATTGTGTTATGAGGGTAATTACAATAGCTTCGTGAATCTTTTAAGCTATATAAGCTATTGCCCTCATCTCACAATAACTGGTTGGTGCGATAGTGATTGCTGGGCTCATGACGAACAACAAACAAAGTAATTTTAGTTAGGCCAATACATTTCAAACTTTCGGTAGTCAATCACTTGCTACTGTATTTATGGAGTTTTGAACCTAATTAAAAACCTTAGCTTTTGCATTGAAAAAATATGGCCTAACTTTTCAGAGCACTAATGCTTTCTCCTCGTCAATTTGTTCACCATAGTAGAATAAAGTATGGTCACCATGCTATTAAAACGTTTTCGCCATTTTACCTGCAAAATTGAGAATTCTTAACTCTTTTCTTAAACAGTCACCTTCACAATCACCGACATCTCGATCATGACACCATCAAACTAGTTCAGTTTTTATTTTATTTACTTGACATAAGTAGTATTTATGTAATTCAAAGGATCCTACGACATAGACATTCGGTCGTTTTAATTTCGGTCCTCTAAAAAAACAAAGTAACATTAATCTCCCTTTAAAAACCTCTTTTTAGGCTACTGTCATAGGCTTACGTGTAAACTAACGTTATAGTACACACTGTTGTTGTTTAACGCGCACCCAGAATTAGTCGTAGCGCCAGAAGGAGAGAGGGACAACTTTGCTAGGTAAATCCCATCGGAAATTCCCAAGATCTTCTACGTGCCACAATCGACATGATCATGAGACATCACATGGCTCGAACATGGAACCTCTGGCACATAAGATTGTCCACTTTGCCCCATTATAGTACATGCTAGAGGAAGCCCGTGCTATGCACGGCTGTGTTGGATGCACCGGCTGCAACACTGGTACAGCTTGGTTGCTAGTGTGTATGTCCATGTTTCACCAAATAAAAGTTTCTTCAACCAAATTTTTCGGCACACTGACTAACAAGCCCTGATATTCGTTCGCTTCGCTCGCTCACTCACTCAGCGCATTTTGTGACTCAAATAACAGGATGGACCGTTTTAAAGATTGCGTGAAACAGTTTTTCTCTGGAAAATAATGTCACGACTTTGTGCTGAAGTCCGTTCTACGCACGGGTCGTGTTGGATGCGGCGTTTTAATAATTGGTGTGATTAGGTCTATAAATTAATTCTTAGAAACTCTTTTCGTCTGGTTATGCTCAGAAAACATTTACGACGCTGATTTTCGTTCGCCTCGATCAATCAATTAATGCATCCTGTGACTCAAATCCCGCCCCCCTCTCCCCTCAAACGCTAATGATTACCTATTAATAGAATAGAATAGAATAGAGGTTGTCGGCCAGTAAGCTAAACAGCTTTTTTTCCTAGCGGCAGATGTTAAGTGGAAGGAACCACCATCGTAAACTGTTGTTTTTTGCCGCAGGAGGGAGGAAACCGGAGTACCCGGAGGAAACCCTCGTACAACGGGCGGGAAACAACCGGAGAAAAACCCGTACATATACACTTCCCGTCCCAGGATCGAACCCGGGTCTGTAGGAAGCCAGAGATGTACAGCTAGGACCAGGACGTCTGTCGAATCTGACGCCCCATTGCTCGCAGCTACTATATATATAGTCAAAGCTATTATATTCATCCTGGCGGAAATAAATAAAAGCGCTATTATAAAACTCCAAACTGCAGGGTTTATCTTTTTTTCTTCTGGCGAGGCAGAAACTAAATCGCCGACAGTGCCATATTAGTGTTTTGTTTTCATTACGGAGGTCTTATTGTTGCCGACCACTTTGCAAGGTAGCAATGATACGCGTTATGCACCGCAAGTTTAAAGCTATTGTCAGATTCTTAAAAATACCACTCTTCCTTTTTACGATCTATGTGGATCTTTTTCACAATTATTTTTTTCTAAATTATTGATTAATCTATGCTTTAAATTTGTTTTTCAGGTTCAGCATCGCTGGTTCAGAAATGGAGTCAAGAAGAAAAAGAAGCCGTAGGAATTTTCTTTGGACGTAACTTACGAGATCGAGAAGTTCCTGGAAAAGAAAAGTGCGAAGAATTTCTAAAAAAATATTCTAAAATCTTACATAGTTGCCGAGAATGGAAGCAAATCAAGTATGCAGTCCATAACCGCATTCAGACTGCTAAACGAGGAGACCATAAAAAATGAAGCTGTACTTTTACTAAATGCCTTCCTAATTCTATTGCTGTTGTGCAAAATACCCGAATAAAAAAATGATATTTAAAAATGTCCATTTTTACTTTTACATTGATCCTGTTAAAGTTTCTATACCAGTGTTATAAGTACCTTCATTTTAAGTTATTTTATGTTAATTTCAATCGGCGTTGTAGCTTTCGTTAGTATGAAACACTAAAAGTTAGGAATGCATAAGATTAAAATTCATATTCATATTACGTGGAATTTTCAAAGAAGTTTTCTAATGCTTTTCATACTTCTTGCTGTATTGTTCGTTCCATCATTTTTTTTATCTGACATTAGTGGCAAAAAGGTGATGGAAATTCAGTAGCAGCACTGCAGACCTACACATCAATTCTTGGACCTTATGAAATTCCTAAACAAACAAAGAATGATCAAGTTTCTGCACAGATAATTTTACAAAAATTAACGTATTTAATTTCATTTTAATTCTTTTGTCGATTTCATTCTAGCCATTTAAACAATGATTTCATTTCTCCGAAAAGAAGAAAGTAATGATTGAATTCTTTATGCTAGGATTTATATTATTCTTTTTAATTTAAATAGACAAAAAGGGCTAGAAATCGAGGTGAACCGAAATCCTCCTATAATCCCTAGAAGACGTGAGCTCAGTAAATCCACTAAGACTGAATATCGCTTCCAGATTAGAATGCCGATGATTGACCAAGTTCTGTCACTGGTATATGTTTAAGTAAAAGAGGGAATAAAAGGTTAATAAAAGGGGAACAAAAATAGTGTTACAGCCATATTGTCAAGCAATTTCTCAACAATCTTGGGTGACTGGCCATTAATATGCCATGCATCAAAAGCAATGCTTGAAAATCACAAGGAACTTAATTTAGCTTGTGTAAAATACCCTGACAGTGCCATCAGTGCTCGAATCAACGAAGTATGTTGAAAAACCGTAGTTTTATTAGTTAATTCTCTCAGGGTTCGCACAAGCCTGGAAAAGGCTTGAAAAATGGCAAGGTGTTTTCCAGACCTGGAAAAGGCTTGAATTTTGGCTGTGACTTGAAAAAAAACTTGAATTTTCGTATTTGTAGTAGCCACTACCGTATTTTTACCAACTAAGAAATCGTGTTATGATGTCTTTATTGCCGTACAAGTGATTTAAAATGTGCTCAAATATTGACGATCGTCAATAGCGCTCCCGCCATAGTGGACTCCTAGCCGGCCATTCACAAAGGGGGCACGCTCACTAGTTCGTATGGAGACGGCCTTGACTCGCGTGGCGTGACGTCACGGGATGACTGGCCCCAACCCGTTCAAAAGTAAAACGCTTCGAATGACCCTATCTTGAGCCTGCCATACTAAACAAGGCACCAACGGCTTTTGAAACAGAACAGTTTATTCGAGGAGTAAGCCTATGAATATTAAAATTAATTATGTGTGTACTGAGGACAGCAAGAAAGAGAATTTCCCCGAGATTCCAATATTTAAAACTATAAGTTGGCGGCCGAACGTGGTTAGATCCCTCAAATCAAGTGCTATTTTCACAAACAAAAGCAATTTCACGTCATTTTTTACGACACCAGCAGCAAAAATTCTAATTAATATAGTAATAGTGCGGAAGAGTTGGTCTTCGCTGCCAAAAGGAAAAATATCTTAAAGATTTTCACCGGCAGAGACCACTAAAAGAAGCCAGAATTAAATAAAAAAAAAACAAAAAACTATTTTGTCGCTAAACTTCGTTGTAATTTACGACCTTAAATCGGCCAAAAAAACTTTTTTCCCTATTTTGGTAGCCGATAATTTGCATTGTTTTCCGGAAGGAAAAAAAATGTTTCTTATTTTGGCTTAATTTAGTGGTCTCCAAATGATGTAATGTAAAAAGCTGTAGGCCCTGTAACATTTTTTTATTTTTTATATTTTTGCATTTTGGTCTAAGACCAAATTTTTCACACTGTTACGATTTGATATTTAAAAAAAACAACATTTTTTTTCCCACCCTTGTAAACGCGCCCTTAGACTTTACGTGTGGAGCATTGACGGAGCAGGTTACCTTGCTTTAATATGTAGTAGGCTACTCGGAATTACTTCGGTGTTTGATCTTTGGTAGTTTTACATTCAGCACTTCAAAACAAATTGTTGTAAATATTATTTTTGTAATAGGATGTAAGGTACCTATCGAATGTAAGCTTTTGCGATGACTACTGATGTGAAGCATGCATTTCAGACATTTCTCCCTGAAACTAATGGGACGAATGTTTTTACAATGGTGCTGTTTAGCAAACCGGCTTTAATCCCTCAAAGCGACAAAGAATTATAAAGTACTGCCAATAGTTTCAAAAACTAACGTTATTCAGTACGAACGATCACTATAGCAGGGCCCGTTTTGCATGCCGGCCGGGGGGGGGGGCGGCCTAAGCTAAGGCTGCTAATAGTTAATTAGGTGGGTCTCAGGAATTTTTGGTTTTGGTTTGGCATGGTTTTTTTTCGTAGCGCATTAAACGTTTTTTTGTGACATTGTCTAAAAATGAATAAACTTCCGATCACGCATCAGACACTTCCTGGAGCCGATGACCACGTAAGCCCTTTGCTCCATTAACATGATCGCCTCGAAACGAAACTCAGGGCTGTTCAGAGGCATGTCACAACTCAAAACTTGACTGTTGTAAAGGAAGACTTTTGACAAATGTGCAACATTTGCACGATAAACTTGCCTTAAAACATAGATTAGTATTAAAAATCGCTAAAAAAGTATAAAATTACAAACAAAAACGTCAGGTGTGCCGTAAAAAAAGGGGTTATATGATTGAATTTTCACTTGTTAAAATGTACACGGATAAAAATTGATGATTTTTAATTGAAATAATAAAATGTACAATTTAGAAAATTGCATCTGTTTAGGTGCTGTTGTCCTTTACGTTTGAAATATATGATAGGTAAAGCACAACAGCATTTAAACAGATGCAATTTTCTCAATTGTTCATTTGATTATTTCAATTAAAAATCATCAATTTTTATCCGTGTACATCTTAACAAATGAAAATTCAATCATATAACCCCTTTTTACCCCTTTTTTTAATGGATCGACCTTTTTACACTTGATTGACGTTTTTGTTTGTAATCCGTGTACCTTTTTTACGGCTATGGCGTCGCGTTACAAAGGTTTATGCACGCAGTCGATTGTTGCTGGCCACATTGAAACAGTTCAATTCATCTCTGAAAGCCTGCATCTGCGAAATAATTAGGCAATTCTATTGTTTTTAGCTGCCAATTTCGAGGCCGAAGCCCTCGAAATTCACAACGCAGCTTAGTTTGGTTTAAAAATATATTCGTTTAGCTGAAACACTGATTTTCATTTTACCGTTCAACAATCAACTTTTTAGCAAAGACATAACACGTGGACGAAGAATGAATCTGGAGTTTGCAGAGTGGCGTTGTTCCCTAAATACAATGGTTAAAACAATGTAAAACAATCAAAATGATCGTTTAGGGCCCCGTAACTCCGGAATGGATCGACCAATTGAAAAAGTGGTCCCTGTAACGTTGAAGCCCAGGGAAATTTCTGGCTCAGATCATGTTTCAGATTTTAGGTAGTTGCAGTAGTTTTTTCTGAAACCGTGTCAGCCAAGAAGAACAAAAACAAGCACAACAACAACAGTGAACAGTTTTGAAATTTCCGTGTGGCTTTCTAAGTTTACTCTTGCACGGAATTGTATAAAAGTTGGTGTAAAGTTTGGTCGAAATATATTGAATAGAAACGGAAAAATTAATAGTTTTAGTTTTGCTGGAGAGAAGACTTCAATCATACTTATGTATATATATATATATATATAGAAACAAAAACGTCAATTGAGTGATTCTCAGATAATGTCAAATTTCTTGTCCCGATCGTCTCACCAAATCAATTTCTTGTTTTCTGAATAATTTTTGGTCCTCAACTGATGTGTGACACTTATAGAACATATACGAACGATATTCATAGCTAAAGTAAACTCAGATAAGTTGTCAGTAATGCTTTAATGACGAAAGTATCATTACCATAACGCGTCCCACACTTATGAGACTTTACTTACATACAACATTCGACATGCAAAATTGTCTAAAAAAATTACAAGTCCTTGCATTCCATTTTCAAAAAAATGTTGAATATTTAATATCTGCTGCTATTATGCCAATTATAGTCCTGAGTTTTTGTAATTTGCAATTTGTATGCCTGTCCCAAACTTCTACCATCATTACCGTATCGCTCATTGTTAATTGTCCTAGTCGCCACTAGATGTCAGACTTATTACATATGGTTCTACTACAAGCATTATTGGCAATAGAGCTGACGCATCATACAACAATTCGGCAGCACGAACTCATCGTTTTCTGTAGGGAAAGCAACAAAAGGCTAGAATCAGGAAGGTATAAATAAGAACCATCATTACCATACCCTGTACGAAATAGTTACGTAAGCTTGTAAACCCAGAAAATTACCTTAGGTACTTGTATTGAACATGTACCTAGCGGAAAGTAACGTTAAGCTAAACATCTACTTGGTGATTTACATAGAAAGTTGCGGAATCTGTCAAATCGTCATTACCATCACGCATCATTACCATCATTTTTGCAACAAAAATCGTTATGGTAATGATTTAACGTGATGGTAATGCCGCAGATATTGTGCAGGGAGGGGAGGAGAAAACGTCACTGAAGGAAGGTTTTTATTAACTAAAAACTTGACTGTAAAGCTTGTAGGATATTTCCAGTTAGCTACAAACACTTGAATTTCAAATCGATTTAACTGATATTTTAGTTCCAATGTTAATCCCATAGAGCTAGTCATTACCATCACAGTGCATGTTTTCATCGCCTTTCAAGTCCTTCACAATCATCACCTATGGCATCATCACTATGAGGAGTTTGCATTTATGCATTGATTTGTGAGAATTTCGCTTTATTTCAGTTTGTACACTTGGTTTAAAGGAATAAATGGGAATAAAAGGAATAATAATGTGTTCAAGATTATTAGGAATTAAATTTCCTATGACCTGTATTACTATTTTTAACCTACTAAACCTACTAGTTGCTACTACCAAAACACTATGAGGAGAGGAGAATACAATTATACCTCGAGAAGGCTTTTTTTTCCAAACTTTATACTGTTTGGAATAAAGTAATAAAATAAATTTTAAGTTTCAGTTCATTAAGAATTACACTTGTAACACGTGTATCACTTAATTTCTTAGGCTGAGTGTTTCATGCCTACGGCATCAACATTATGAGGAGAGTGCATTGATAATTCTCAATATCTTCAGAATTGTTATATTTTATTTATTCTAGTTTTATACTGTTACATTAAAGGATTAAAATAAATTTAATGGATCAAGCTTACTAGGAATTGAACTTCCAACACCTGTATTAACTAAGTCCTTAAGGTGTGTGTTTTACTAGCTATGAAATCATCACTATGAGGAGTTCGGATTTATGCAGAGAATGTAGGTTTATTTCAGCTTGTACTCTTTGTTTAAAGGATTAAAATTATCTAATGGGAGAAAGCTCATTAGGAAAGATTTTCCAATAACCTGTATTACTATTTTTAAATTCTGAGAGTTACTTAACATACGACAAAGCACTACGAGGATAATACAACTATGACAGGAGAAATGCCTTTTCTATTTATTCTGACTTTATACTCTTGAAATAAAGGAATAAAATAAATTTAAAGGTTCGAGGTCATTAGGAATAAAACTCCAACACCTGTATTAACAAAGTCATTAAGGTGTGTGTTTTACTAGCTATGCAATCATCACTATGAGGAGCTCGGAATTATGCATAGACTTCTGAGAATGTAGGTTTATTTCAGCTTGTACTATTTGTTTAAAGGATTCGAAGTATCTAATGGGAGCAAGCTCATTAGGAAATAATTTCCAATAACCTGTATTGCTATTTTTTAATTCTGAGAGTTACTTAACCTAAAACAAAACACTACGAGGATAATACAATTATGCCAGGAAAATTCCTTTTCTATTTATTCTAGCTTTATACTACTGAAATAAAGGAATAAAATAAATTTAAAGGTTCGAGGTCATTGGGAATAAAACTCCAACAAATGTATTACTTAATATCTTCAGCTGAGTGTTCTACTACCTATGGCATCAACTATATGAGGAGAGTGCTTTGAGATTA
>JAHWFP010120627.1:0-17949 GCA_023313725.1 Lithobius niger | reverse complement strand
AATAAAGCTGGTTCTTAGCTCATTTTACAGGTATTGCTCTAGAGATGTGCCCTTTTCATATGGCCTCTTCTAATTGGTCAAGTGGTTCATGGGTTACGGACCTCTAAACGACCAAATTGATTGTTTTACAATGTTTTAAACATTGTTTTTATGCAACAATGCCAAACTGAACATTAAATAAATACGTTCATTTGCAAGGATAAACTGCAATCTACCCCGAAACAAAACTAGTTAAGGATTACCGCCAAGCTTTCGGCCGTGTGATGTTGTGATATCAAACGCCAAGCTCTTTCGCCAAGCTAACCCCACCGAGTAATAGTTCGAAAGTTAAATGAGATATATGAAAATTTCTTACTGTGCAATTTTCAAATATTTAATTTAACGTTCGAAGTCTTAGTCGGTGGGATTAGCATCGCGAAAGAGCTTGGCGTTTGATATCACGACTTCACACGGCCGAAAACCTTCGCGGGAATCCTTAATAAGTTTTGTTTTGGGTAGATATCAGTTCTTTTTGGTACAAATTGATGAAATCCATTTTTTTTTCTTAGCAATTATAAGAAATCTATTTTTCTGGTCAAATTTTTTTTGGGCTTTCGTTAGATTTTGAGGACAGCAGTTGTCTATTTTTAAATAATTAGGATTTCTTATTAGTACTGAAGTATCTCCTTGCAAACGCACGGATTTATTTACTGTTCATTTTGGCATTGTTGCATAATTACAATGTTTAAAACAAGCAATTTGGACGTTTGGAGCGCCCTTACCCCTGAATCACTTGACCAATTAGAAAAGTCCATATGAAAAGGACACATCTACAGATCAATACCTGTAAAATGAGCTATACGAACCAGCTTTATTCACCGCATGGAAGAATTTGTTTTGGCGTGATACAAAAAAAGGCGTCAGTACGTAGTAAGTAGTAAGTAGTAAGTAATCTACCCTAAAACAAAACTTGTTAAGGATTCCCTCCAAGCTTTTCGGCCGTATGAAGTAGTGATATCAAACGCCAAGTTCTTTCGCCAAGCTAATCCCACCAAGTAATAGTTCGAAGGTTAAATGAAATATATGAAAATTGCTTACTGCGCAATTTTCAATTATATCATTTAACTTTTGAAGTATTAGTCGGTGGGATTAGCTTGGTGAAAGAGCTTGGCATTTGATATCCCAACTTCACACGGCTGAAAAGCTTGGCAGGAATCCTTAGCAAGTTTTGTTTTGGGGTAGATATCATATATTTGGTCTAAATTACTGAAATCTATTTTTTCTTAGTAATTATGAGATGGAAACACCAATCTAGTTTTTTTGGTCCATTTCCTTTTTAACTGCTTATGCATTTTATGCATAAAGCAGTTTTTTAGATACAGATGGGGGGTTGAGTCGTGGCAATTGTCTAATGACGTCAAGCCCCACTCGAGTCGTTTATTTGAACGGGTCATGCGTATCTATTACGCCAGACCGGAAGTGCCTGAATAGCAGTCGATGTTCCTTGATTTTCAATGAAAACACGTGCCAGCAAATTGTAGGCTTTGGTAGGCAACAGTTTATGATTAAATTGTTTGCCTATGAATGAATCTTCCGTCCCTGACTAAAAGTTTTTGCCAATTATGTTTCTGTATGAAAAAAGTTGGACCGGAACTGGCCCAGCATATTTCAGGTTTCGATAACATCCATGGAAAACCGAATTCTATCTGTTGTTCGGCTTTGGGTGAACCACTGAAAAAAAATGGCCGCTACTTTACGGTTCGCCGGTAAGGCTGTCCCAGTATTCTACGTGTATTGGCAATTCGGGTAGTTATGTGGCTCCTGCTAATCAGGTAATTATTGTATAATCGATTATTTAGTGTAACAGTTATTGTAGTATCAAGTTCGACAAAAGTGCGAGGCAACGGGATAGTGCATACTAGGTGCGTAGCTAACGGACTTAGAAGGCAGGGACAGCGTTACACAATAAATCCAGAATTATAAATTCATTCCACGATCACTTTCGATAGCAAAATAAACAATAGAGGGAACAAGTTTACTTTACGCGCATGGCCCGAAATTCGAAAAAAAAGAGAAAAAAAAACTACCTTTGAATTTCACGAAAGGCACTACAAATTGATCCCAATTTGCGGAAACTCGTTAAATCATCATTATCTTAACTTAACCAATTAACTGCCCAAGTATGAAATACCAAACCCCATCCAGTTAACTACCTCAGTATGAAATGCCAAACTCCAATCTTACCTAACCTAATCTAACCTAACTGACAATAACACAAACCACACAAAACCACACGAAACTGACAATAACAACCCGCCTATCGGAATTGTTTACGAAAAAAAAATAATAATTTGCCCTGCCGGCCCTGCGAGCGAACGCAAACACCGTATGGATGTACGGATTGTGGCGCTACAAATCGACCGTTTTAAGTCGTTTTAACACATTTCCGCGCTCTAAAACCAACTGTCCCTGCATTTAGGAAGGTGTTGGAGCCATTTGGAATCAATATCGTATGGATATCGAGTATGTGTCTAATGTAAACTTTAGCCCAATAGAGAGCTTTGTCTTTCGTCTATGAAAATAATGTTGCAATTTCATAATGGCAAGCGTTCTTTGATAGCAAATGTGTCAGATTTTTTCATCCAATGTGCAGCTTGGAGCATCATAGAAACAAAGTATATTATTGTGTTTCATTGGTACAAGTAACAAAACAGTAAACAATCCAAGCAATCCAACAGGGGTGGTTCGTTAGTCCGTACGCACAGTTATATTTTTCATTGGAGGGAGGGGGGATTGCACATACCCTTATGTAATTCGCATTTACATTTGTTTTACTGTATGCTCTACAATTATCCTTGTAGGTAATCAAGATTTGTGAAACATTCACAAAACATTTAAAATCGAAAATTATTCAACTTTACCACATTAAACCATGCAAATGAAGTCTGTTGTATAGGCTAGTTCTTTCTATATCTGCATCAAGTGTTCTTAAATTTGAGTAGTCTACTAACTCCCCACCTATTGTTGCATTAAACACGGCTACCTTTTGGTTGCTGCTTTTTATTTGTCATTTTTATCGTATTGATCAATGAACTGAATAATTACTTAAACACAAGTGACGTGTTTACATATTGCATGTCTCCATGGTAGTTTCAAGTGTATATAGACTGGTTAATAATTCAAATCAGTGCTAACCCCTTTTTCTTGAAAGCCATACTGCCATCATGTTAGTCTTACGTATTAAATTCTAATTGTGCATACGTTACATATCAACATTAAGGACAAACATTAGTTTTAAGACTGAAAAATAAGTCAAAATGTCGACTAGTTATCTTGCTTCAGTATTGAATTCTGACTCGAGATAACTATTTGACATTTAAAATTTTTTTCGTCAGATGTGCTCTCTGTTGTACCATTACTGCATTTCACAACTTGGAGTATTCAAACAAATGTGATAATTTGTTTCTACAAAGCAACAATGAGTGGCAAGCAACAACATTGCAGTTCTGCTCAAACTTCGAATGCACTATATCCAGCTAGATAATCTTTTTTGCATAAGCAGTATATGAATTTCTTGATGAAATTCTTGTTTTTTTTTGGCTTTCGTTACATTGAAGACAGCAGTTACCTTTTTTATATGATAGCATTTCATATTAGTAATTAAGACGAACGGATTTATTTAATGTTCAGTATGGCACTGTTGCATAATAACAATGTTTAAAACAATGTAAAACAATCAATTTGGTCATTTGAAGCTCCCTAACCCCTGAATCACTTAATCAATTAGAAAGGTTCATATGAAAAAGCACATATCCGTAGCAATACCTATAAAATGAGCTAAGACCCAGCTTTATTTGCCGCAAGGAAGAATTTATTTTCGTGAACAAAAAAAGCGTTACCAGTAGTAATAAGTAGTAAGTAGTAAGTAATTAGGCAAATATCAACGTTATTCATGTCGTTTTTTCAACACGAAAACGGTCAGCTCTGTCATTAATAGAGACTTTTATGTTGTCAGGCGGCCAAAGTCACCCGATCCAACAAGTTTCAACCTTTTCTATTGCATTGTTATTTATCCTCAGATGGCTAAAAACAACCAAACTACCCTTGCTGTAAAGACACAACGTGTCTGGTGGTAGCCATGCTTATTAGAGTTCGTTTGCACACGAGAATTTCAGAAAGTTGGACAGGAGGAGGAGGCTGATATTTTTTATATTTGATATTTTATTGAGTCTACTCGGCCTTTAAGCCACCCGCTCAGTCTAAAAACTACTTACATACTAAACCAGAATCAAAATACAGTACAAATTGACCAAGATGCACAGCTGTGACCCTGCGCCGTGGGAATGCGTAGGGGCATGAAACCAACCAGGGACGACAGATCCAGAGTTACGTATCAAACCTGCGTGTAGCCCGGCAGAAACCCAGGATTCAGCCCAACATTCCCCCGCCGGGTGGAGCATGAGGCGGGACCCCCAGGACTTCAGCCAACAGTTCCCCGCTCCCCAACACAAATCGCCGTTGAGACGCCCAACGGGGACATTCCAATAGAAAGTGCCCGACTGTTTCCGGCCCACCACCACAAACACACTCTGGCGACCTCGCCCACCCCAAGCGGGCGAGATGGGCCCGAAGCAGGACATGACCCGTGCGCAACCGTGACAACAGGCCAGCATCCCTGCAGGAAAGACCGTTCAGTAACCGCGGAGCAGCAGTAGAGGGATGCAAAGAGAAGAGTCGTCTCTCCGTCGCACCCGTAGCCCAAACCGTCTCCCATTCCCCCTGCACAGCCCTACCAACCACAGGCCTCAAATCACGTGGACCGAGAGCCACGCGCACTTCACTGCAACCCCCGTCTGCATCTCGGCGAGCCAGGGCATCAGCCTGCTCATTACCGAAAGCCCTGAGTGCCCCTTTACACACCCAATCGACACAAATACGCCTTGCAGACCCAAAGTGTAGATCTTCCACCCCACCTCCCGTGCGATTGGGTGGGAACACTGGAGTGTCCGGAAACACCTCCCCAAGAAACCCAACCCCACTAGAGAGTCTGTCATAACACAAAATTCAGAGAAACCTAGTTCTGACCCCACGTCAACAGCCACAGAGACTGCAACCAACTCGCCCACAAAAGCTGATGGGAGAGCACAAACGGTGTACCCATACTCCAAACGCAGCTCTGGAATGCACACCCCAATTCCCCCATTGCACAAAGGAAGCATCACAAAACACACGGGCACAGTTACCCGGCAGCCGCAGTGGAACCTTAGGATCCAGCATCGCCGATGCAGCAGCACCATACCACACCCACGGGGCCGGAGGATGCACAAACACTGGCAATGGGTAGGCAACAAGACAACCCTGATCCAAGAGAGAAACACCTAGCCCTGGAGCACCAAGCAGCGCCTGGGCGTCAGGAGACAAGAGCCGATAATCGCAAAGAATGCGAGCAAGAGGACCCGCCTTGCCCCTCGCAATCGCCCGCAGGCAGAGCCTCATCAGTAACTCCTTTGCCCGGAACAACACAGGTTGCTCCCTCGCCTCAACATGCATAGCATGAACAGGAGTCAAAGGCAAACAGCCTGTAACCACCCGCAAGCAGTCATTCAGAGCAACCTGCAGCCCGCCGCGAGGCAGCTAAAAGCGGGGCATGAAAATCCGCACATGACCGCAAGTACACCCTGTATAGGTTCACAACCGTCCTGCGCAGCGCCACCGACCTATTGCTGACCAGTGACTTCAACACCCCGAGCCACGTCAAGAGGTTCCTGCGAACAGCAGCCACATCATGCACCCAGCTAAGCTCGGAATCAAACCAGAAACCCAGATACCGGACCCTCTGGGAGGACTGAACCTGGGTGCCATTCACACAAAGAGATGCCTCGCAAACTTGACCCTGCTTGAAAACCATGAGCTCAGTTTTGGCGCTGGCTAACTGGAGACCCCTGGCTGCAAGACTTTGGGAGCCGTTACTAATAGCACCCTCCAGTGCCACCAGGATTCCCGGCAGATCCCTACCAGTGAGCCAGACAGCCACGTCATCAGCATAAGCCACAACGTTGACAGCCAAACTCATTTCCACAAGGACAGCATTGATGACAACAGCGAAAAGCACCGGGCTGAGGCAGCTTCCCTGGGGAAGCCCTCGGTCAGTGTCCCTAACCCCTGACCAAAAAGACCCGACCCTAGTGGCAAACGCCCGCCACCCAATCAGGGCAATGACCGCAGCCCTCACCTTGCGGCTAACCCCCAGCCCGTCAAGCTCATGGCCAACCCACTGAACATCCACCATGCCGTAGGCTGCTCTGATATCCAGGAACACAGCCACAGCAAAACAATCATTAAGCCATGCCTCTCGGATCCTGGATTCCAGAAACAGCATTGCATCTTGTGCCCCCCGGTGCTTACGAAAGCCGAATTGTGCACCAAACAGACGCCCCGAGCCCTCAAGTTGCCACACAAGCCTGCTCACAAGCATCCGCTCGTACACCTTCCGAGCGCAAGACAGAAGTGCGATCGGCCAGTAACTCGCTACGGCTGAACGGACCTTACCCCTGCCCAAGACTGGAGTCAAGATAGAAAACATCCAAGACTGAGGCGGAAGGGCCCTGTCAAACCGGCTGTGGAAGAAACTGAGGAGCACGCAGCAGCCCTCATCCCCCAAAGCCTGCAGATCCTTATACGTTACCCCATCAATGCCCGCAGCACTGCCAGTCCGGCAGGCTGCAAGTGCGGCAGACAACTCTATTCTGGTCAGTGGGGAATCAGAACCGTCATCTCCCCTCCGGTCCCCCATCCCCCCCTTGGGGGGTGGGCCGCTCGGAGAATCGTACACTGAGGCAAAGTTGGCATTGAAAGCATCAGTCATGCTAGGTCCACGCAAAACCTCACCAGACCCACCAAAAACCCAAGAAAGCGTAGGACGGGCATCCTGCGGCCGCACAAGAGCCCAAACCTTCGAGATCAGCAGGCCCTCTGAGAACCGAGCGCAGAGCCTGGCCCCAAAAAGTGCCTTCTCCTTACGGAGGAGAAACCGCGTTTCCTGAGCAGTGCCGATGTACTCAAACCACCGTTCGTCGCTGCGATGACGCTGAAATCTCTGCCACGCACAGCGCCTATCCCACACCGCCAGAATACAGGCCGGTGACCACCAAATAGCATTGCGCCAAGCCCTACTAGCCGACAAACGCCTCCCCCGCCCCCTCACCCTTACCCACTTTTCCACCCATGGCGCAAAATCACCAGAATCAACACTAGGGCGGGCCTGGCGAGCCGGCACACCAAAAACCCTCCTCCCTCCAGTACCCCAGGTCAGTGCAACAGAGAAGTGGTCACTTCCCCGGAGGTCTGAAGAAACCTCAAATGCGACCCGAACAGCCAGACTACTTGTGCAAAGAAACAAGTCCAAAACCGACTCCTGGATAGTTCCCCCATATCTGTGGACGAACGTTGGCGACCCATCCTGCACCACGGTCAGGTCCAAACGATCCAAACTCCCAGCAACCACTCCGCCCCTAGTATTGCAATTGATGCTCCCCCAGAGCCAATGGTGGGCATTCAAATCCCCCCCTAAAATAACCGGGCCCAACAGGGATGACACCCACTCTTCCCATTCGGCACCGACAACATTACCCGTCATGTGCAGAAAACCCACTGTTATCCAGCCTCCTCCTCCACCCCAATCCCAAATCCTGAACACACATGCGTCTACCCCACGAAAAGGGGGCAGGGGTAGGGAGGTGGTTGCAACAGGAACCCAATTACGTACATAAGCCCTAATCCCGGACGGGCCGTGGCCCACAACACCCATAAACCCAGGAAGAACAGGGACAACACCAAAGGGAAGCCTGGTTTCCACCAGGCCCAAAACATCAACATTAGAACTTAAAATTTCTACGTCCTCCCCCTTGTTTCCCACCCCCCTCGCATTCCACATGCACAGGGTGAAAACAATAAATATGTACAAACAACACTACGGCTGCACAGTACCCGACATCCCATTCTCCACATAAGCAGAGCCCACACTGGAAGCCACCTACACACAGTTGCACGAAAAATCCACATCACTTAACCCAACACTCTACTCCGACGCCTCGCACTCCACTTCAGCCGCCCAACTACCATCTGACACCACAGCCTGGACACTGCGGGAACTGACCGAAACCTCACCCAAAACGCCCGCCGACACAATACTATCACACTGGCCAACCACAATTTCGTCACATCCTTCTTTACAATTAAGCGGACACACTGTCACAGAGGGCCCACCACTTGGATTCAGCTCATCACTCACCCTGGCACATGCGCTGTCATCTAACATCTGCTGGTCATGCAACTCTTCATTGACACCCAAAGGCTCGAAACGATTTTCTTCCATGGCAACAAACTTGTTCTGTGGCGGGGAAGTCGCGAGCGCAGCTCGGGAGGCAGAAACCTTCCGGCGACGTGAGCGGTGTTGGACAAGCCACTCCGCTCCCAAAGACGCACCAGCTGGGGCCCCCTTCGCAACTTCATTGCCCCCAGAATCCAAAACAGTCACCACCACCTCAGGAACAACACCTCAGGAACAGCCAGCCCTGGAACAGCCACCTCTGGAACAGCCACCTCTGGAACAGCCACCTCATTATGGTGGGCCAGATGCACACAAGGGGTGTCGCGCGGCACGGTGGCAATCCCTGCAGTAAACTGCGGAACACAGACGTCTCACGTGCCCACGCTGAAAGCACTTTAGGCACTTGGGTGGCCTCTCTGCGATAGCCAACAGGCCAGCGATCCCGAGAACGCGCACAACATCAGGGACGTCATCCAACACAACAGACTCTTTTAGCTTCAGAACGCCTGCTCGCACTCCAGTGCGGCAATGCCGAAGTTCCTCAAGAGAATACCGCTCATATGTCAAACTCGCCACTTCCCCGTACTGTGAGAGTGCCTTTAATACCGCGGTGTCCAGCACGTCAAGAGGGAGCCAATGTAATTTAAAACGGAGGGAGCGTTCATGCAGGTCGTAAATCGCGGCCTGGTATCCACCAATCTGTATGTTACCCGGCCTCCTCACAACACGTTTGGCTTCACCATCCACAAACATCACCTGGATGGCGTTGTTTGCTCTCAACCAGCCAATCCCGCAAATACGCCGCAAGTCTATGAGGGGAGCCAGAGCATCTCTCACATCCTGAACAAAATAGGGCCGCCCTGCCTGATCTGCCACAAACACCAGAGAAAGCTCCATCGAAAAATTTGACAAACAGCCTTTATAAAGTTTTTGGAGCCAAGCCAAATCACGAGGCGTGTCATTACCCACACTGTAAGTCCCTCCCAACAACTCGTTGGAATCGTCCACCATGGGGCGTCCCTGGGAAGCCAAAGCTTCTGCAAAAGTTGTCCTCGACGAATCTGGCGATCCTTGGTGATACACCCAATCAGTCACTGTACCCCTTGCCCTAGAACTCCGTGCCTCTTGACCAACCACTTCACCACTGACATCAACCTCTGCATTGTTACCGACCTCCGCATTGTTACCGTCAAGTGCTCCATCACTGTCAGTCTCACCATTGTTCCCGTCTAATGACATCAGGTTTACGTCTTGATCGTCGTGAACTTCTCTTGCAACAACCCCGTACAATTTCCAATCTGTTTCATCCAGACCTAGACTCTCAGCAATCTTCCATACCTCCACGTACTTCTCTGCCGAAACAACCCCTCGTGTCACCTCGTCTTGAGTAAGCATCCCTGACTTCTTCATCGCCAACGGCGCCTGCCTAAGAGGCCGCGCCATCTTGGAGGCTTTTTGTTGAGGAGGCGGAGGCGGAGCGGCTAACAATGTTAAAATGTTACAATGCTGCAACAAGTAACAATAGGTTAACAATAGGCGAGGCGCACAATATCGGATTATAGCTCACTCGAACAAGATCAACGATGGTTGGGTGCTGGGAAACTAACATTGTCGTTGTTTGAGTTAGCTAGCTCGTTGTGGAGAACTAAAATTAAATGGTCTTGATTTTTCCTTAAATCTACAAGTTTTAAACCGTAGGGTGCGAAGTCTTAAATTTTGAGGCCGGGCTTCAAAATTGGGCGGCCGACATGGCTGAGTGACTTATTTACTTTTTCAATGCGGGCTTCGGGAAGACAGTTGAATTGTTTTCGCGATTGTTGCCACGATACTGAAACAATCCAGAATCAACTACTCATCGAGATGACGCATGCTAAATCCAGAAATACGCTAAGTGTTGCCACCAAATAATAATCATGGGACAAACCTTCGGCGGAACCTAAACATAAGTATCCATTTCTAATATTCCGTTTTTTCGAAAAAAAAAAATCTGTGGACAGTGGACACATATAAAATGGAAGCGAAAAAGCCAACAAATTAACTGAGCAAAAAACGGCTTCGCCGTTTAGAAAAAAAAACAAAGCTCGTATCCCCATACTCACAGCCCTGAAGGTACACGAATAAAAACGGATTAGAGTTCACTCGAACGCAACGAACTATAATTTGAACTCCAATTCGCAAAACGTAAACCCACAAACACACACAAAATAGACGCCATAAACAGCAAAGCGCTACAAAATTGAAAGATAAAAATGCATACACAAAATGAACACAAACTATAGTTCAAATTATAGTTCGTTGCGTTCGAGTGAACTCTATAATCAGTTTTTATTCGTGTACCTTCAGGGCTGTGAGTATGGGGATACGAGCTCTAATGTTTTTTTTCTAAACGGCGAACCCGTTTTTAGCTCAGTTAATATTTTATCTGGATGTTATCGTTTATCTTGGCGGGCGACACGTTAGCGTGTGTCTTGATTAGGCAAATATCAACGTTATTCACGTCGTTTTTTCAACAAGCAAACGGTAAGCTGTGTCACTAACAGTGAGTTTTAAGTTGTCAGGCGACCAAACTCTCCCGATTAAACAAGTTTTAGCTCTTTCTTTCACATTGTTATTTATCTTCAGATGGCTGAAAACAGCCAAACTGCCTTAATTGTAAACGCACAACGTGTCTAGTGGTCGCCATGCTTATATATATTTTATCTGGATAGGTGTTATCGTTTATCAACTTGACGGGCTACACACAAGCGTGTGTCTTGATACTAGGAAATACTGATCCTATGAAAAACGCCGACTACTGTGCTCAAAATCTAACAAAAGCCTACAAAAAAAAAAAAAAAAAATATGGACCATAAAAATAGATTGGGTTTTCCATCTCTTAAGCGCTAAAAAAAAAAAGATTTCATCAATTTGGACCAAAAAATCTAATATCTACCCCAAAACAAAACTTGTTAAGGATTTCCGCCAAGATTTTCGGCCGTGTGAAGTCGTGATATCAAACGCCAAGCTCTTTCGCCAAGCTAATCCCACCGACAAAGACTTTAAACGTTAAATGAAATAATTGAAAATTGCGCAGTAAGCAATTTTCATATTAACCTTTGAACTCGTATTCGGTGGGATTAGCCTGGCGAAAGAGCTTGACGTTTGATATCACGACTTCACACAACCAAAAAGCTTGGCGGGAATTCTTAATAAGTTTTGTTTTGGGGTAGATCAATACTTACACTAAAGCAAAACCATAAAACGACCAAAAGGGGTGATATACAAAAACCCCATAAGGGTAATGAGACCCATCAAGTTTTTGCCATAGAAAGTAGTGATATCGGAGCCAAAATGGGTGCCAAGTTTTTCGTCCCAACCCTGATCACTCAGTCTTAACTGACCCCTCGCTGTTGTCAGTTAAGCTTGAGTGATCACGATTCGGACTACAAACGTGGTGGCAGCCATTTTGGCTCTGATATCACTACTTTCTACAGCAAAAAACTTGATGGGTCCCATTACCATTATGGGGTTTATTCGTGATCAGTTCAACACAACTCACAACACCCTGGTAGCACAGGGTTCAGCTAATTGATTGATAAGACTGTCAGTCTTTACACACTTTTAATTATATCAGGTATTTTGTGTGCAATAAATCCCGACTTAGTAATTATGTCATTTGAGCAGGGTTGATCACGAATTTGTAACAAAATTATATATTAAAATTTAAATTCTCCTAAACCGTTTTTTCTTAATGAAAAACAGACGCAGTACCTACTTTGCTCTTTTTCCTTCCATCTGATTATTTTATTGCGTTTGCGGAAGTTCATATCCTAAACAAAATTTTTTTTAAGCAGGAAGGTGGTTACGGCGATGGCCGTTACAATCACTCTAGGCTAGATTCACCCATGGTTTGGAGAGCACGATTAAGGATTACCATTTCCCTGTTTGGCCATTCCTATCTCGTTCCTTTGATAAATGTGAAGCAATTGTGAGGGAAGATGGGTGGTGGTGGGGGGGAGGGGGGTTATGAGTAGCGGAACACCTCCATAATTCATTTTTGGATCATTCCTTTGCTAATGCTTGCGTCGACAATCACGAGTAAACCTATGGCAACATCAAACACCGACTTACCCTTGTCACGGATATCATTACCTTGAACTCTTGGATGTCCTCACGACCGTGGCAATGCGCCAGATGAGTCTATCTTGGGAACGATTCTTTGGTGTGGTAGGCTTCCTCTTTCCACTGCGTTGTCGCTGATATCGCTTGCTGCAGGTGGTCGGGTACGTGTCGGAGTCGTGCCGTCTTCAGTTATCAAAACAAGTCAGTGCTACACTTCTTAAATTCTTCCGAAAATGAGTCACCAGAAACCTCTAACACGAGTTGACGTCACAGAACAAATCGTCTTGAATCGTGTCACCAAATGACTGAAGTGGGCACATATAGTAAGGAATTGGGCATGTAGAAAGAATGGTGTACCTCAGCGCTATTAGGCCAGTTAAAGTTTCCTAAAGAATTTGCCGAAAAACACGGTAAGATTCTGGGAATTTCTCCTACTGCAGTGTTGTTGCAGCAGATTCCAAGTCGTGGAGTTTTGGATTCGTCCAATCTAATACCAAATGATCCAGTCGTTTTCCGCTCTATGAGATGATCAAGGTGCATGGGACAGCGATGACGGCACACATCGAAGAAGAATTCGGCGATGGTATCTCGAGTGCCATCGATTACCGGTATAAAGTCGAACGAGAATCGAATCCAAAAGGAGACAGGGTCAATGTTACACTGAGCGGCAAGTTCCTACCATTCACGAAACCCTACTAAATGAAGTGAAGTGAAACTGACGCTAGAATAGATTCGGAACAAGAAAAAGAATCCAGTCCACGCCTTACGATTGCTCCGAATTTGATATAAAAAAAAAAGTGTACAAAAATATTACTGTGACGCTGTTTGCTTTCTGTTCAAGTGTGTGTTTGTGCCGACACTGCCATTATAAAATTTCCAAAAGAACTTTGACTCAATAAGCCCACACCCCAGCTACACAAAAGTGTGTCACGCCTTAAAGCGTTGCAATTGAATGATTAAAAAATCAGTTGTGCTACATAGAAGAGGAGAAACCGTTTGAGTGGCTGACCTATTTGTAGTAATGTGTAAAAAACACCATTCAAGTCATTAACCAGTCGTTGTTTAACTCAAAATTCAGTTGTGTTTTTATGAAAATTTTAATAGATTACTTGTGGAAGTTGCCATCCGTCTTCATCGTAGGAGGTGTACAACTATAATAAATTATTTTGAATATTATCGTTTTTCTCAATAATGTCGGTAAATGACACATAAATGACATATCGTTGTTTAAATTGACAGATAAACGTTTGTTTATTGCGTTATTTTGATGATTTAATTAGCGATGGAGAAAAACTGCACCGGTGGAAATAAAATAAAGCAATTGCGACGAAATTTCTATTATACACTCCTTTTGTCGCCCGCAGGCCTGTTTCTTGGCTTTTCGTTGTCAAGTTTTTGGCGGCCAGATCTAAATGCTTGCATGTAATAATTGCTCAAGTTAGGGTGGAAGGGGGTACGAGACTTCTTTTCGAGGTTTAAATAAATAAATAAATAAATAAATAAATAAATAAATAAACAAAAATGAATACGCATTGTGTTGACATAGTCTATGAGATTCTTTTGTAATACCAGGGTGGCGTCCTACCTGGAAAACCAGTAAAACCCTGAAAATTCAGGGAATTTATCATGACTGGAAAATTCTGGGAAATATCAAGGAATTTGAAAAACATTTAGCGAAAATCAGGGAATTTGAACATTTCCTGGAAAATCTTTCACCTATAAAGAATAGGTAATTCGGATTTAATTTGGATTGTGGCCTTTTCCTGCTATTTACCAATACCAATTAGGGCAGTGCAATTTTTGATTTAACAAAGCAATGTGGTTATCGTGGCAGAGTGGTGAGAAAGCTCAGCGTGGTTGCTGGAGGTGTGCGGATCTGGTTGAATCACTGGAAAGGGGATCTTGGCAAAGTCCCCGCCAGGACTGCCAACCAGGGTAGCACGAGAGGCTACCATGCCCCTTCAGTGGCTTTGTGAACTATTCTGGCCAATTCTGGGCAATCTTTCGGCCCCTACGATAATCGGAGGTTATCTAGGGTTGGCACACAAGCATTAAATTGCTTCGGCTGACTTAAGGCTCGCGATATAGTTATTGCGATTTGAGTGAAATGCGAAAAAAATATTTTTCATTCCTGTACTGCACCTTCCTTCGACCCCCCAAAAATCAGGGAAAATGTTAGTATTGATCTGGAAAACCTGGAAAAATTAGGGAATTTCATCATGAATGCCACCCTGAATGGATACATACATACGTGGTGGCCCACAAAAACGTGCAAGCTGAAATGTGTATGATTGACCAGTCCCTGCCAAGCCAGCATATCCGCAGGAACTTTGCAAGTGTCCCCAACAACCCACTCCCCACAATCCGAGCGGCACAAGACTCGCCAGTACATAGCGTCTGAACTAATTAATTTCAGTGCGATAGTATCCGCGTCTCCTATATCGTTAGATTTTAACAAGTAATGGCTATTGTTTTGTTTTTGCTTATAGGGACTTCAAAGTGGTTTACCTACCACACGACGTTAAGAGGGACAATAGCAGGAGAAATATAGGCAGAAAACCCAGGATTTTGACATGGCACATTATTTTGGACCTCCGAGAAATGCAATAATAACGTCGAGGCGAAGCCGAGCGATGTTATTGTTGCAGATCTTGTGGCATGATGGGACAATTTCGCATTTCCCTTGTTCACCGAAGGAGATGTTTGGAATCGGACAAAAATGCATTAACAATGTTGCTGCATTGCGTAAATTAATAACTACCCCAAAACAAAACTGGTTAAGGATTCCCGGCAGTGTAAAGTAGTGATAACAAACGCCAAGTTCTTTCGCCAAGCTAATCCCACCGAGTAATAGTTCAAAGGTTAAATGAAGTATACAACAATTGTCTACTGCACAATTTTCAATTATTTCATTTAACATTCGAAGTCTTAGTCAGTGGGATTAGCTTGGCGAAAAAGCTTGGGGTTTGATATCACGACTTAACACGGCCGAAAGGCTTGGCGGGAATCCTTAACAAGTTTTGTTTTGGGGTAGATATCGTATCTTTTTTTGTTTTAAATTTATGAAATCAGTTTTTTTATTTTAGCAATTATGAGATGACCAATCTAGTTTTCTGGTCCATTTTTTTTGTTGGCTTTCGTCACATTTTGAGGATAGCAGTCATCTTTTTTTTCATATGACTGGTATCAAGACACACGCTAGTGTGTCGCCGCTAAGATGATAAACGATAAAGCCTATCCAGATCAAATATATATGAGCATGGCGACCACCAGACACTTTGTGTCTTTACAGCTAAGGTAGTTTGGCTGTTTTCAGCTATCTGAGGATACAATGCGACAGAAAAGGCTAAAACTTGTTGGATTGGGAGATTTTGGTCGCCTGACAACATAAAAATCACTGTTACTGACAGCTTAACGTTTTCATGTCGAAATAACGACGTGAATAAGGATGATATTTGCCTAATCAAGACACACGCTAGTGTGTCGCCCACCAAGATAAAAAGATAATATCCAGATAAAATATATATATGCGCATGGCGACTACTAGACACGTTTTGCAGCAAAGGTAGTTTGGCTGTTTTCAACCATCTGAAGATACATAACAATGCGACAGAAAAGGCTGAAACTTGTTGGATTGGGAGACTTTGGTCGCCTGGCAACATAAAATTTACTATTAATGACACAGCTTACCGTTTTCTTGTTGAAAAAAACTACGTGAATAACGATGATATTTGCCTAATCAAGACACACGCTAGTGTGTCGCCCGCCAAGATAAAAAGATAATATCCAGATAATATATATATATATATGAGCATGGCGACCACTAGACACGTTATGTTGTTAGCCTATAGCAAAGGTAGTTTGGCTGTTTTCAGCCATCCAAGGATAAATAACAATGCGGCAGAAAAGGCTGAAACTTGTTGGATCGGGAGACTTTGGTCGCCTGACAACGTAAAAAGTCACTATTAATGACACAGCTTACCGTTTTCTTGTTGAAAAAACGACGAGAATAACGTTGATATTTGCCTAATTAGTTACTACATACCACTCACTACTTACGGTTTTTTTGTATTACGAAAATAATATCTTCCATGCGGTAAATAAAGCTAGTTCTTAGCTCATTTTACAGTTATTGCTCTGTGGATGTGTTCTTTTCATATGGAACTTTCTAATTGTTCAAGGGTTAGGGAGCTCCAAACGAACAAATTGATCGTTTTACATTGTTTTAAACATTGTTTTTTTATGCAACAATGCCAAACTGAACTTTAAATAAATCCGGGAGTTTGCAGTGCTAATAGGAAATGCTAATCATATGAAGAAAGGTGACTGCCACCCTCAAAATCTAACGAAAGCCAATAAAAAAAAAACAAATGGCCCAAAAAACTAGATTGGTGTTTCCATCTTATAATTACTAAGAAAAAAATGGATTTCAGCAATGAATTTGACCAAAATTATCTGATATCTACCCCAAAACAAAACTTGTTAAGGTTCTTAACAAGTTTTGTTTTGGGGTAGACATCAGGGGTCGTAGAGTTCCTACTTTTTTTTGTCTAATTCCTTTTTTTCCTACTTTTTTTCTGTTTTCAGATGTACAGTTCCCTACTTTCTTCCAGCCATGCTTATTTTGGGTGTAAATTTAAGTGCCTTACATATTGAACTCAAATATTATACGTTAATAAAATACCGTATAATATTTGAGTTCAATACGTAAGGCACGAACTTTATTAGCGTACTCGGTCCCTGACTTGTTTTCAACGTAACGAGGCGTTCTGCGCGTGCGCGTTGAAAAGCATCACTTCCAGTTTCTTATCTTGCGCGACGGTTTCGTTTTCACAAGTCTACCGTCAACGTCCAAGCATGAATTGTTGGATAAGTGCTATTATTATGTTTCCACTGTTTAAATTCAGTACTAGCTGTTTGTAATTTCGTTTCTTGATACAATGAATTAGTATTAAGAACCTTAAGTGTTCTGTATTACGTCGCCATGTGCGTTGGGCTTGCTGAGCCAACTTCGATGGAATGCTTTCGTTACGCATTTGGTTATTTTCAGTTTGTAGAGTGTCGACAACGAGAAAATATTCGGAAAGTTAATGAGCCACAATTCCGTGCAGCAGCTTTTCATGTACTGCTAATAAAATAAAAATGTATCACTGCCGTTGGGTTCGTTATAGTGGACACTGCCGCTGCCTTTTTAATTCGACGTGTCACACGTCAAATTAATGCGGTTGTGGCCAAAAAACGGAGTTAGAAGATTTAGCCTACGTCAGCGACATCTTCTCAAAAACCAGACACATTTGTTCAATTCTGATCCGACGAAATTCAAGTATGTGGGTGGGACAGTTGCAGTGTAAAATATCAAAACACTAGGGATTTCACATATTTTGTAATTAGAAAAAACAAAGTGGTACCCTCCATCGAGGTCTGTCAACGCAAAACCGTCGTCCATAGTACACAGTGTTGTGACGTCAGTGTTACACGTGTGATTTTCGAAAATTTTAGCGTAATATGGCAGTGGCGGTGTTGCAAAACGGCGGCAAAAT
>JAHWFP010120626.1:0-28153 GCA_023313725.1 Lithobius niger | reverse complement strand
GAACGTTTAATTTCACCAATGGTAATAAGGCCTAAAAACAATGGTTCGTCATCACTGTTTTCATCTATTGCATTTACTGCTGCTGCTTTGCAACATCTTGCGTAGTGATTGGACTTTTTACACGTGTGGCAAAAAACACCAAATGCTGGGCAATTTCGGAATGCATGCGTTGTACTGCACTTTGAGCACTTTTTGTTGCCGGTGTTTTGCTTTTCTTTGTTGTCTCTTTGATTGTTGTGCTGCTGTTTGCTGTAATTTTGGGAAGATCGTCCTCTTTGTTGCGAAGTATGGCGGGAATCACTGTTGTTGTCCTTTGTGGAAGGAAATCGCCGACCTTTATGTATAGCTGCAACCTCTGCCTGGGTTTGATTCATTTCCCGCACGTGTTTCTTACTTGTTTCGGCTGCCCTGCACAGCTCTACTGCACGAGTTAGCTGCAAATCTTCCCGGAAGAGCTGCTCCCTCATGACGTCATCTAAAATTCCACACACTATTTTGTCTCGTATCAGGCGATCTTCCAGTTTGCCATAATTACAATCTTTAGCTAGCAGCTTAATTTCTGTGAGAAACTGATCAAAAGTTTGGCCTTCTTTTTGAGCTAGCCTGTTAAATTTATAACTAGCAAAAGTTACGTTTTGGTAGGGTTTGTAATACGCATCAAACTTGCAAAAATATGGTCTACTGTTTGATTATCGCCAGTGTCTTCTGCTTCAAATTGTAATGTACGATAGATTTGGAAAGCAACCTGTCCGATCGTATGAAGCAACAATGCTCTTTGTTGACTGGCGGGCTTTTCTTTGTAGCCTATAGCAGCCACATATAGTTCCTAATGAAGGCGCCATTTCTCCCATGCCAGGGCCGGCACTGGCCCATCTTCAAATTCGGGTGGTGGCTTTATAAACGTTGAATCCATTTAGCATGCTGGTTCCTTGTCTTCTGACACCATGTAGTATATGTTATATATGCTTATACGTACACTCTAGTGGTGTATAAATGTGTAGTGGGCTGTTGTGGCCATGACCCAGAATAGACACATGTAGCCTCGTGTAGCTCTACTTAGCAAGTGCTTTATTATACGGAGTCAAGCTCTCGCTTGCATTACAATTAACATGGTGGCGCCATCTGTTGGTGGCAATTGTTACTATACAGTACATAATGGTCCCAAAATGGAGCTTTGTGGGACACCATAGGTAACAGGCCTAAGCGAAGATGAAGAGTCAGCCAACTGCACATGTTGGTATCTGTCTTTCAAATAACTATTGATCCATTGGGCGGCAATACCCCTGATGCCATAATGGCTTAATTTGTTCAATAAACGTTGATGATTTACAGAATCAAAAGCTTTTTTGAGGTATATAAATACTGCAATTGTATACATGTTTTCCTCAAAAGCTGGAATAACATCTGCAGTGAATTTGAGGGTTGCATCCTCAGTACTTTTTCCAGGACGAAAGCCGAATTGGTTGTTGTTTACAACTTCATTTTTCTCGAAGAAATTAGAGAGGCGATTAAAAACAATTTTTTCAAGAATTGTTGAGAAACATGGCAGTATAGAGATTGGCCTGTAGTTGCCAATATCGTTAGTATCACCAGATTTATAAACAGGCACAACTTTTTCAAGTTTTAGTTCATCAGGCACTTTACCGTGAAACAGAGAATGACTGAAAATCGAGGTAACCTCTTTTGAGTGAAGAACCAAGACAGAAACCATCTACCCCCCCCTCCCCCTTGCTGCGTGTCTCGACCGTAGCTGACCCCACGTCCCGAGTGAAAATCAAGTCAACACTTGCTGTCCACTGCTGCTCTTCTCACTTGTGGCTAATCCCACGTTTTGAGTGAAGAACCAAGGCGGAAGCCGTCTACACCTCTTGCTGCCTATCTCGATCGTGGTTCACCCCACGTCTCGAGCGAAAATCAAGTCAACCGTCACTGTCTACTGCTGCTCGTCTCATTCGTGGCTAAATCCCACATTTTGAGGGAAGAACCAAGACGGAAGCCGTTTGCACCCCTTGCTGCTTGTCTCGTGCACCCACATCTTGAGCGAAATTCAAGACATCAGTTGCTGCTCACATTGATGCTCGTCAATTCGTGGCTAAAACCCACGTTTTGAGGGAAGAACCAAGTCAGAAACAACCGTCACTGGATTCAAGCCTCATGTAAATCAAGACAACAATGGCCGTCCACACTGATGTTCGTCACATCCAAGACAAATCGTCATTTTTCACTACGAAAAATCCAACACCTGTCAAATAAACACAATAGTCTCAAAGAAGCTGCTGGATGGCTGCCCCAGTGATCCAGCCGCGCATGCGCATGCATGGTACTCCCTATACGAATGATGGCTACGTGAGCCTGCCATCTCTTGGTCTCAAGCTGCCGCCCCGGTGGCCGCTCATCTCTGCCGGTTCTTCCCCTTCGTCGGAAAACATTGTGGGCCCCTTCCCGTTGTTCCCGGGACAGCTCAACCTCCCGTTAGTCCAGGCTGGTGTTTCACCTCTGCCTTTCGGTTGGACTCATGGCCTCCCATCAAGTTCATCATCAGGACCGAACACACCACCTTTCGGCCGGACCCCAGCTACCTTCGGCTACTTGGGTACTCCATCCTTTGACAACGCCTACAATAACCCCATCACTGCACGACACACAGGAAATGCTGTGACTCCCTTCGCCCTTCGGCCGCCTACGTCCGTCACCACAAACTAGCGATGTCTCACGGTCCCACGACCCACTGAACGTTCCCGGTCAAGCACACCCGCAGTGAAGTTCAGCACATCGTCCAGGACACCGTCCGAAAGATGTAAGACGTCCCGATGCCTCCACCATTGTGCACATCATCTGCCTGTCACGCCCGCACTCAAGACTGGGTCGCCTCGTCTTTTAGCCATGAAGGACACAGACGTAGTGCTTCTTCTCCTCCTAGTGCTTTCAAAAACGTAAGGCCGCCTCTCCCCGAGACATGAAGGACTTTCACTACCGTCCCTTCCGGCACCGCAAGCGCTCCCTTTGTCCACTCCACTTTCGGCCGGCAGAAGGATCGGACGATCGGCCGATGATGCGACTACCGCTCACAGCACTATCAAAAACCGTCGAAGAGACGGTTCTAGACTGTTTTTTATACAAGCCTTCGCAGTCTGCTGACGCTCCCGTCATTAATCGAGGCCTCTAAACCAGATTTGGCTTCGCCCTCCGGGGCAAGGACTCCAAGCCACGTAATCTTCCCGGCCAATCTACAACCTCACTTACGTGTCTTCTGAGGAATGAAGACTCCCTTCTCGGCAAAGGTGACCCCCCCTCGTCCTCGCAAGGTGCCAACAGCCCCACGCCCCGGCTGTGAGAACAGCTTCTTTCGTCCGCTTGGAGATGGCGCGACCAACCCGCACAACTTCGACACTTACTCCGATTGCGAATTCCTGTGCGGTGAGGTCAAGATGGATTTCGGCACTGCTCTCTCCATTCCGTAGAAAGCTGACGTTCCGACTTTCGTTCTTTACGAAAACGACAAATGCCTTCGACTGAGCCTCCGTGCTGCCTCGCAAGCCGATGTCCTTAACACGGCAGTCAATGCCTTCTGTGAAAAACCTTCCACGGATGCAAGCCCAGAAGAAATTCGGAACCTTTTACCCCTAATTTCGCAGCTCTTTCAGAAACCAAGCTTTGCAACCTATCACTCTCTGATTTGGGCGACCAGGGCACCATTTAACAACACCCTCTTCCTTCGGGAAATTGCCCTTTTGCCCGCCAACAACTTGAACGTCTCCACACGGCACCGACTCCGCAACCAACCCATCCATGTGTCGGACACCCTCTTCCGTGGCCTCGTCCTGTCTCTTGCCCCACATTTGGACATCTCTAGGAAGCCTAAATCCTTAAAAACAAAAACCCATCATCCAACCGCTCCTTTCAGAAGAACAGGCAATGCAAACCTCGCCAGACGACTGGAACAAAGCTACGGCTACAACGCCGCCAATCTGTCCGAAAGATCACTCCTCCTTTCAGCCGAGAAACCAACAGCCCTTTCGGCCCGATCCCCCTCGCTCCCGCTCCGGCCAACGCAACCAGCAGAACCGAGCCGCAACTCCCGATCGCCACAGCCGCCACTCGTCATCAGGGGGCAGGAGCTCCTTTCGTAGAAACCAACAATGACACCTCCAGCCTCTCCTGCCTTCAAGTCGACGCGAGACTTTGCCTTTTCTTCCCAGCTTGACAGGAACTCGCCCACAACACGGAAATTCCATCCATCATAAAACACGGCTTTCAGCCGAATCAACCGCTGTTAACACCATTCTCTCCTCCAACCACGCAAGCCCTTTCGTTCGAAGTCTCGGCGCTCCTCCGGAAAGATGCAATAAAGGTTTGCCACAAACCAGGACCAGGCTTTTACAGCACCATTTTCACCCGACCAAAGAAGTCTGGAGGCTCTCGTCTAATTTTCAACATGAAACCACTCAACAAATTCATTCACAACGAACACTTCAAGATGGAAACTCTTGCATCAATCCGTCTCTCGTTCAAACAGAACGACTGGACAGTCTCGGTCGATCTGGAAGACGCCTATCTCCATGTCCCACTTCACCCGGCGGTCATGCACCTCTTCCACTTCATCTACAACCGAAAGATCTACAAATTCCATTGCCTCCCCTTCGGACTAAATGCGCCCCCAAGAGTTTTCACGTTGATCTTAAAACCAATTCTGGCAAGTCTTCACCAACATCAAATTCAAGCCAGCGCCTACCTAGACGACTGGGCTCTCAACAACCTAGACCCTCTCATCTTGGCGCGCAACAAGGACAAAATCATCTCCCTGTTAAACCAGTTCGGTTTTATGGTGAACTACGCAAAGTTACGTCTAACTCCGGCTCAATCTTCACATTCTTAGGAAAAGGAAAAGAAAACGGACTACATCGGCTGGAACCCATCGTTCCAGCCTGTACAGTAGTCAGTCCCCCTTAAGCAATCAGAACGAAGCAGAAGCAAGCCAACCACGATGGAAGCTAGCCATTCATGATGGAAACAAGCCAACCGGAGAAGAGGGCAAGAGACCAAACTTCGGGGTTCATCACCGGTTCTGAACAAACTGCGAAGTTTTCAACAACTTTTTGGCAGACAGCCTGCTTGCATCCCGGGGGGCCCGTCAAGGCAGTGCCTCCACCAATTTTGACGAGGTCAACTAATAATGCTAAAATTATCAATCAGGTTAATATGTTTTGGCAATAAAGAAAGAACATTTTGCCGGCCCCCAGTCAGGCCGGCTAAAAATGGTTTCTTTTTGTGTAAAACATACTTAACCTAACTCCCGCCCTACCTTCCCTCTCGAGTCACCGCCTGCCACATTGAGAGGATAATAAATGCCGAAAGCGTCCACACTCTCGCTTTTATAAGGGAGGACTGCGCCCCGCAGGCGGCTGCCCAATGGAAGAAACCTCCAGGGAAACATCACATTCGAGGAATGCACCGTAAATCGTGTATTAAAAGCCCATTTGAAGCTAAAGCCCACCCCTTAAAAGGCTGTAAAGTCCAAATCATGAAATATGGAGTTAAAGCTCACCCCCCCCCAATTGTTGTTTTTCTACGAAAAATTACCTAAAAGTTATACGATGTGAATAAAGATAGTACTGCTTGCTATGTTTACTGGCCTCTTCTCCCTCCCTGTAGTAATAATGGACTCTTCCTTTAGCTCATAGCACTTGCACAAGGCATCTCTCACCGAAGCCTCCTCCCTTCTTCACAGCAATTAAAAGAATGTAAAATTTGGTCTTTCAGACATTGTTCAAAAGCTTCGAATTTTCTGTAATAGATGTCCAGAAAGGTTAGAAAATTCATAAAGCTTGATTTAAAGCCAACCCCCTATTTTTGCCAAATTAACTGCATAAGCCCATGGGCGTTTAATCCACGATTTACGGTAATGCTAAAATTATCAGGTTAAGTATGTTTTAGGCAAAAAGAAACCATTTTTAGCCGGCCTGGCTGGGGGCCGGAAAAATGTTCTTTTTTCTCATTTACTTCATTGCGATTTAAAATAACATTTTGGTACAGTTTTGATTTAGTAGCACAAGAATTAATAATTCCTTGTGTAATCCATGAGCTGTGTCTACGTTTAATTGATTTCTTAAAGGTTCGAAGAGGAAAATGTTTATCATATGTTTGTTTAAAGGCAGAACAAAAATGTTGATACATCATTTTAACATTATTTAAACCGACAGGCGACTTAAGATCAATTTTAATAAGATTATTTTTAAAAGCTTCAATTGCTTTATCACTGAAAATGCGGGTAGAATATTTAACATGCTCCTGCTGCTGAACAGCACTGTAGAAATAAGTTGTGTGAATGGTTATTAAATGGTCAGAGATCGGGTTCGTTTAAAACGCTAGTGAAATAGGGATCAGTAACATTGTTGCAAGAAATATGATCGATAAGAGTTGCTGACGTTTTAGTTACTCTTGTAGGTAGTGTAATTGTCGGTGTAATGCCAAAGCTCTGTGTAACGTCCAAGTATTTAGAAACGGATTTATCACAAGAAAAATGTAAAACGTTTATATTAAAGTCTCCTATTAAATAAATTACATCTTAAAGCAGACGACATCATTTACGCACCTCTCAAAACAACGAAAACCAGTTTACAATTTTCACAAATTTTCGACAGCTTTGAAAAAATTTAAAAAATATATCTCCTGCTGTCTTCTTCAGGTGACTAAGATATAAAAATACTAGTTACATCACATTGTACTGTCCGACGCCGAACTGTCCGACGCTGATTTGAACGAAGCACGTGCGTGCGTAGCCTCCAAGAAATAGAAGGCCCGCATCTAAACGTCTTTCTTGCTACTCCATCGTGCTCGCAGCCGCTCTGCCAGATCTTTCCTCACCAAATGCTGGATTGCTGGTGTCGAAGGTGGTTGGAGGTTCATCAGCTCTCTCCCGTCAATTTCGTGCCTAACTATGGCAAGCGATTCGAGGCACCTCAGATGTTTATCGCTAACAGAGTTTGACTTAATCAGCGTAGTAGTCTTCTCCCAATCAATGCTGTGTCTGGTGGCCATGTGGTGGGCTGCCACGCTGTTTTCCTCATCCTCTTTTCTGGTGTCTGCCATATGTTGTCTCACTCGGTTTCTTACACCTTTTCTAGTTTCACCTATATATACAGCATCACAGCCACCACAAGGAACACTATATACTCCTTCTCTTACATTCACTATTCTGTTTAAGGCTTCTTCCTCCTTCTCTCTCACTTCAGTTCTAGTGTGCACTTGGTGTATGTTTTTACCTTTCTTTTTCATAAGCCTCCTTTTTATACCTTCCGGGTTTTGAAAAAAGGAATTAAAACCCTGTTGTTTCAGCAACTTCACTAGCCTTTCGCTTTGCTCTCCCACGTATGTCACTCCTATTCTTCTTGGTTCGCTTCCTTCTCTTCTTTTTCTTTCTTTCCCTACATCTTCCTTTTTCTCCCTTCTTTCTCTCTCCATCTTCTTCACAGTTTTGGCTTCTTTTATCAACGTGTTTAGCAGTCTTGGAGGATATCCTAGATCTACGAATCTGCCTTTCACTTCTTCAAGGAAGGTCTTTTCCTCGGTGGCAGTCATGGAGTTCCTAGCTACTCGAACAAACTCGTTTCTAGCAATGGCTCGCAGCTGGCTCCTCGGATGTCCGGACTCGTAGGCTATCCCTCTCGTCGTGGCCGAAGGCTTTCTGTAAGGCCTGTACACAACGGTACCTTCTCTCCTCCGCTGGAGCTGGACGTCCAGGAACGGAATCCTCCCTTCCACCTCCTCCTCACTCGTAAATTTCAGGTCTTCTCTCCACTTGTTCAGCTGCTCCAGCACTCTACCCACATCTGCTTTCTTTATGGCTGCAATAATATCGTCCACAAATCTCTTCCACAGCTTCACATTGGGATTCCCCTCCTGGACGTACTCGTCAAGATGCTGGAGGACCATCTCAGCAAGAACAGGGGAACAGGAGTACCCCATTGGGGCCCCCTTTACCTGCTTGAACACCCTTCCTTCAAACTCCACATAAATGGATGCTAACACTACGTTCAGCAGCGCCTTATCTCTCTCATACACCTCTTCCTCGATTCCTCTCTTCACTGCTGACGCTCTAAGCATTTCCAAAATTAGCCTGTGGGAAAGGCTTGGAAATAACTTGACCACATCAAACGAAACTAAGACTTCGTCACTTTCCAATTTAACACCTTCTAGGGCTAGGAGATATATTTTTTAAATTTTTTCAAAGCTGTCGAAAATTTGTGAAAATTGTAAACTGGTTTTCGTTGTTTTGAGAGGTGCGAAAATGATGTCGTCTGCTTTAAAATGTGAATCGATTGACTCTCAATGTAATCACAGCCATTATGCTATATTTCGGATAAATTACATCATTGCTTTTGCGGAGTTTACCCAACATATTTTCAAGATGAAGTCGAAAATCATCAATTTACTATTAGGAGGCCGATAGACACTACCAACAATAATGTTTTTTCCATGAATTTTGAATTCAACAAATAATGACTGAGCGGTGTATCTACCCGTCCCGAGCTCAAGATTATTCCTGATTTTATATTGCAAAGAGTTTTTAAGATACAGCATCACTCCACCATGATCGTTACGCAGTTTACCTTTGTTATATTACCAACACAGTTGTAGCCATTCAAATGGTAAATATGTTCAAAACCATCTTCAATCCAGGTCTCAGATAAGGCAATGACGTCAGGACTATCACAAATGTTATTTATTATGGTTTCAAGTTGTTGGTGATGAGCATGCAAGCTTTGAATATTGAGTACAAGGATGGAGAATGGAATTCCATTGCTATTAAATTTAGATAATGCCTCATTGAAATCGATGCACGAATAGTAAGAAGAAGTCTGGAGACAGTTGGATAAGAGATTAGCTGCAACATCGAACTGCCCTATGTGTCCTTTTCAGTTTTTGCGCCAGTAAGTTTCATCTCATTTGTTCACTACTAATTGTCAGTTTGACGAAGGTACGAAGTACCTGAAGTTAAGCTGAGGTTTTACGAGCAAATACTCCATGTACTTACGATTGCTTAGCCTCTCCTCTCGCACTTCATACCAAAACCTTTAAAGTCTCCACAACCCCAGCTAGGGGTCAAAGTTCATAAATACCCCCTCTCGCCCGTTTAACCCTCAGTCTTGAAGTCTTAAGCCAACTTATTAAAAAGCAAAAATTTTAATAATAATTCTATTTTAACTAAATCTCTTTTAATGAATGTTTTATTCCTCCACCTTAACATGACATGCCCTTCTTACAAATCCAAAGACAAAAGAAAACCAAGAAAAAATACAAAATCTCCATTTTCCGCCACCATAAACATGATAATCCGATGTAGCCTTTTATGCGTTGTTTCCAATCCGTTCCACTATCCCAGTCCATCAACGACCTGCAACAAACCAAAATTTTTTTGCGCTATAAGTTACCTGGGTTGGAATGGGCGGGACTCGAGTTTGTAAGTGTATGGAGTGTTTGCTCGTATAACCTCAGCTTAACTTCAGGTACTTTGTACCTTCGTCAAACTGACAATTATACTTCGCAACCACTCCATGTACTTACGATTGCTTGTTCAAAGCATTAGAAAGCACTCTTGCTGAAAATTTGGTCCTACTATTCAGACCAGTATCTCTATGATAAAACCTAGTGAACGTCCCTGCTGACGACCAATCCGCCACCTGCAAAATCTGCTCCATCGGCAGACCTGCTGCTGCTGCTGCTGCTGCAGAAGCCCCTCTAGTAGAATGTTCTCTGTAAATCGATGCATGTATGCCTGCTTCCTCCATCACCTTTTTTAACCACTGCACAATGGTGGCTGTCGTAGCCGGCCCAAACGGCCTCTGGGTTGTCAGTAATAGCTGCTGATGTGATCCTCTTATCTCCGAAGTTGCCACTACATAACAGTCCAAACAAAACACTGGACACAGTAATTCGTCTCCAAATGGTTCTGTCGTGAAAACCTGCTTCGACATCCTCTCCGGTGCGGGACGTCTTCCTAAGACCCTGTAGACCTTAACGCCACGACTTAACATACTTTTTGCTTCTTGCAATATTTATGGATTTTAGATCCGACACTCTACCTGCCGTTACCAATGCTAGCAACATTGCGGTCTTTCTAGTCAACACTGGCTAGCTCAAATACCCCGAGGGTACCCAAGTTCTAATATATTTCGTTACTTGACTAACTGGCCAAGTACTCTCGTATCGAGGCAGCGGTGGATTTGCGTGAAAAATGCCCCGCATCAGCCTAGTTACCCAGGGATGTTCCCCAATTTTAAGGCCTTCCACCAGTCCCACTGTCTGTGAAATAGCCAATCTATGACAACCAATGCTCCTATAAGCCAATACTGCTGAATGTAAACTAGCTAGATAGTTAACCACCTGTACTACAGCTGGAGAAAAGGGATCGAAATCCCCATTCACTACACCAGCAAACCCATCGTTTTCAACACGACTCGTATGTCTGGTTTGTATACCTGTGCCATGCTCCTGCGAGGAGTTCCGAAGCCTCTCCCGAAAGTCCTGACTTCTTGCCTTATCCCGGATACCTTCCAGGCGGCTAGCTGAAGGCTGTTGTCGGCTGCTAAGGGATGATTGTCCCCTTTCGCATTCCGAAGAAGTTCCCTGCTCTTTGTCAGCAACCTTGGGGACCACCTTTTCCAGTAATACTGGATACCAACCCTGCGCCGGCCACACTGGTGCCACCAACACAATTCTCGCCTGGCATTATCTACTTTTTATAAGCACATCCCAACTAGGCAAAAAGGGGGGAAAGCGTAGATTCTCTCCCTTCTCCACTGCTTCGTCAGTGCATCTACTCCTGCTGACCCCGGATCCGGTTTCCAACTGTAATAAACCGGCACCTGGAAGTTGGTGTTGTCCGCAAACAGGTCTATCTGGAAAGGGCCCCACACCCTCCTCACTTTGCCGAAGACTGCCAGGCTTAACTGCCAACTGCTCGAATCCACGCAATGACACGATGCCCAATCTGCTCTTATGTTGCTCTTTCCCGGATTATGTTCCGCTCTCACTTCTATCTTCCTTTCCAAACACCAAGGCCACAGATCCTGTGCTAACTGAGTGAGTGACCTGGAATTTGTTTATGGCCGCAATCGCTGCGGTGTTGTCCATCCTTATCACAACCTTCCCGTTGGATACCTGTTTTGCAAATGCTTTCACAGCTAAGTATGCTACGAGTAATTCCAATTCGTTTATGTGTCGCTTCTGCTCTGCCTGTGACAATTAGCCCCCTATTGACACGCCTTCCGAATGGGCCCCCCAACCCCTGACGAGAAGCATCCGATTCCAGTGTCCCCACCAGTTTTAACGGTAGTAAAGTACTCCCCTGCCACACGTCCAGGCACCTTATCCACCATTTCATCTCCTCTTTGGCCTCTCCCGGAATAGCCACCCTTGTCTCGTAGGATCCCCTGCGCAGACCCTGTGCCTTTAGCTGCTGCAGGAACCTGTAATGAAGTGGGCCACTGAATACCGACAATGTTGTTGCGTTCAATTTTCCTCTCAACCTCGACACGTCTCTCACCGACATACATTCCTGTCTGACACCCCTCTTTCAATCCTCTTCAACTTCTCATTTTTTTTCCTCGAGCAGCAGCAACGTCATCTGTCTTGTGTCTACCAAAAACTCCAAAAATTCCATCTTTTGCGATGGTACCAGCATGGATTTCTCCCCATTTATCATGAAACCCAGACCTTTCAACAAACTTACTTTATTGTTTCTCTCGGCTTGCAGTAGCCGAGGACATTGTTTGCAAACACATATATCGTCTAAATACATGGTCAACATCACTCCCTGTGACGTTAAGAATGTTACTACTGGTTTTAGAATTTTGGTAAAGATTCGCGATGTGGGACCCAGCCTGAAAGGCATGCAGGTGAACTCCAGAAGAGCACCCTTCCATTGGAAACGCAGATAAACTCTGTCTTTTTTTGCCATGGGGACTGAGAGATATGCATCTTTCAAGTCTATCTTTATCATGTAATCTCCCGGTTGAATAATCGTTTTTAGAGTACGCATCCCCTCCATTTTGAAGTGTTCGTATGCTAAAAACTCGTTCAGGGGCGTGAGATTCAATACGGGCCGTTCGCCCCCACCCTTCTTTTTTACCAAAAATACACTGAACCATCTGCATCGAAACAGGTGCACCCGTTCTATAGCCCCCTTCCTCAAGAGCTCTTTAACCTCCAGATCCACCAACTTTTCCTGCTCCTGATTTAGAAAATATTGCTGACAGACAATCTGGTCTAGGGGTATTTTCAGAAAATCTAAACACACCCCTTGAATCATCTCCAGGACGCAAGGGTCCCGAGTTATATTTAACCGATTTCTTTTGCAAAGTGCCAATCTCCCTGCCTGTAAACCCCCCATAAAATTCACCGTTATACACTTGGTCAAACTTACCTGAATTATTGGTTGATGGCTTGCGGAAACCACCCCCGCCCGAATAACCACCTCGAGCTGGGGGTCTGAAAAAGGGTTGTCTCCTCTGCTGTTACGTGTTTGCACCTCCTCCTCGAGCATTATTGTTCATAATGGGATACGGAGCTGGTCTTCCCCGTCCCGACTGTCGTATCGGGCCTCCACGACTTCCTCTCCGGATACAGTCCAATTCCCTAAACGTCTCGGAGCGTTGCCGAAACTTTGCCGAAACTTGCCCAAAAATTCCGAACCAAAAAATCTACCCCTGTTTTCCTCTCCCGCACGTGGTCTTTCGTCGGCCATCGTCACTTGTCTTTGAAAGAGTTTGTATAGCACCGAACGTCTGCGGAGAGATTGCCCTGAGTGATGTGCATGGCTCATAAAAGTTATAGCACATTTTAAAGGATCCAACCATGCCATCGGCTCCTGTTCTTTTTTATTACTAAACATCGCTTCTAGCACTGTAGCTAATGGACCTGTCGCACTATAGCAATTGCGTTTTCGATAGCTTGCAGCATTGTGTCATACTCAGAATTCAGTCTAACTTTTGTTTCAGCCGCATACTGGCGCAATTCGGCATCAACATTTCTTATTTGGACTTCATCTTTATCTGGAATTGGAAACTGATCTTATCAGCCGAAAGCGTTTTTGTTTTCCCTCTTCGTGAGCTTTTCTCCACGCTACCTAGAACCAACGGTCAGCCAGTGGCTCCAACTGGCGCCCATGTAAAGCATCGTCATCGTCCAAAATGGCGGCGCCCACATTGGACGCGATCGTCTTGTTGACAAAAAGAAAATCCCGATTGCCGATCGGGGTAGAAGTTCCCAGTTGCTGATTCGGTTCGGTAATAAAACTAGATGGATCCACTAATGTATTCTGTGAAGCATCTTGCTTTTCCAGGTTAGTAATGCGTACACTATTCCCGTCTACGTCGTCAACAACCGACACCATGTGTTCGCGTTGCGTAGTAATGGCGTTCAGCACATTCTCGTCAATCATGCGATAATCAGCCGCTTTTTGATTGTCCACCAGCGCATCGCCGGCATTATTTAAATCCAGGCTCCGAACCTGTGCAAGTTCCTGGGAGTCGGCAGCCGACCCCGTATCAGAACTGTTTCTCTTATTGTTATTCATGACGTTGTTAGCCACCAAAACCTTCAACTCTTCCAAAGAATTTGCCGAACTTTCAAATCTATTCAGCTGCTCCTCAATACTTTCCATCCGCATATCGGATACAGGCGCATCCTCTCTCATCTAGAATCCTCTTCCTGATCCTCGAAGCCTTCTTCACCGTGAAAACCGGCGTGATAGTCGTCCCAGCTGTACTCCCTCTCCTCCTTCATGCTGTCCATACCGCGCAAGACTGAGGGTTAAACGGGTGAGAGGGGGTATTTATGAATTGGAGGGATGTGGAGACTTTAAAGGTCTTGGTATGAAGCGCACGAGGAGAGGCTAAGCAATCGTAAGTATATGGAGTGGTTGTGAAGTATAATTACTTGTAGTTGGAAGTGTTAACTTTTAGAAATACAAGTCAGTGTTGCCTGTATTGGTGACACTGCCTAATTGTCACTTGGTCTACCATACTGAACTTCGTCGTAGCACAGTAAGCGATACAACATTTTTAGGCATACTGAACTTGTAAAAATGTAATTACTGTACTACACTTAAAGCTTTTTATTCTCTTTCCAGAATGATCCTAACCTCCACTTCTACGCAGTACCTATCTTAGTTGTGTGCATCTTTTCATTTTTCATCGCTCATTGTTTTTTGTCTGTCTTTGAGGTAAGTGGGGAAAAACGAGAATGCGCAAAATAAAAAAATCAAATTCAAGTATTTCTTGGTTAACAAGGAACTCCGTCCTCCATGCCCGTCCCCCCTGGTCCCACAATAACCTACAAACAAACATACTGCAGACGATTTGAAAATTCTACACCATCAAGTAGTTACAGAAATGGGTTGATAAAGCTCAAATGTCTTGGAAAGTGTGTTCCTCGACTTTGGTCAGTGATGATCTATACTGTAGTTAGTTCAGTTTCAACCGTAACTTAATACTTGGGAATTGTAAATTTGATGGCAGAATCTATATAGATATATATATTTTGCTTAAGCAAAAATAACAATTTGCCAGCAAAAAGTTGAAATTGGCACATTGTTGCCTCGACTAAATGATTTGGTTGCAAGCAGTACCGATTTTCACGGTGATTAACTTAACAGCAGGGGCTGACTTGCATACTGAATGCTGGCTTTCTCAATCAAAGTTATGCAACACTTAGTTATGCATTCTCAATAAATAAATAATTTTTATTTTGCGCAAAGAAGAAAAAAAAAAGAAAAAAAAATCATTCCGGCGGCCAGCAATCTGAAGGGTATTGTCGTAACCGTCGCTAACAAATGAAGAAGCACAAGCTTTAACTAGCCTAGGGGCAACTAGTTTATAAGAAAATGTTATTCACAAACCTACCCATCAGCATTTTTTTCTTTAGGAGCTGTAATTATCCTTTATGAAACCCTTAACATGCTTAACTGCGAATATTTTGTGTTGTTGGTAGTTTTAAGAGTTATTTGTTGTTGTTGTGCCTGCCAAAAGCTCGTAATGAATAAAAACATTGCTGTGATAATGCTGCATTTGTGGATATCTTTAGCTGGATTGAGAGCTAATAAATATGATGTATAACATTTTATGGCAGATGGTCGTTGACACATTATTGTTGTGCTTCTGTGAAGATTTTGTCCGAGAGGGTGATCAAGGCGATGCTGAACCCAAACTGTATGCTTCAGAAGCAATGCAGGTAAATTTGTAGCCAAATTCTGTTAAAATAATTGGAAGTTGAATGCAGTTCTCATGTAAGTTTTATTGTTTAATTAGAAGAGATTTAAGGACGTTTTAGATCTACTTATGATAGCAAAAGCATATCGAAAGAAGCAAAGGTACGAATTGCTCTTCACGCTACGAAAAGTTTATTTCCTCATAGAACACATGACATTCATAAAATTGCCTAGAATAGGCTATACTCATTTGCGCGATGCCAAACAAAAGATTGTCACCAAGAATTACAGCTTCACTCTTCACAATTTTTGACAGCTCATAACACCCGCGACAAACAATACACGTACCCAAAAAAGTTCAGCAAGTTTTTGATCAGTTGATACTGAAGAAAATTCAACTTTGGATCTGTGTGCTTTCATTTTTCGGACGTTACTTTATTCTTTGATAGCACCTTGATTATCAACTCGTATGGTAACTTTATTTTCCACAAATTGTCCCACACCAATTTCGTATAAACCACAACATGGTATGGCACATACCCATGTACGCAGCTTCCACAGTTGATAGTTCTGTCGTTTCTTCATTCCTGCATTGCCATGAGATGACTACTGCTTCAGCCAAGAATACAGGTGTATCCGGCGTACTACATATTAATATTTCAGCTAAGAATGAGTCTATCCTATTTGCAACGCCAATTCTTGAAAAAAGAAACTCGGGCTAAACTGAAAGTATCAGGGCGGTAATTTTTAGGTGATGTGTATGAGATGAGCGATCGGGGGTTACAAAATATTTATGAAGAAAATCAGTACACGAAAATATTAGTTTTTAAGTTTCATTTGGTTTTTAGAACGTTAAAACTTTTTCATTGCATTCATAAACGCAAGTGTGGCTATCCGATGGCTACCAAGCACATGCTGCTTGTTTACTATGACCGCCTGGCTCCACGGCAACCAATGAATGAATGAGGGAGGAGCTAAAGAAACGGTTGGTGACGCCAACCCATGGGGCTTAATACCCGGCCTTTAACCGGCAGTCAATTCTTCGTACTAAAATTGAAAGCCTTCAAATCAAATGGTATTTGTTTCTTAACGCAAAATTTACCAACATCGTTCAGTGAATGTTGTTTTGGAGCTCTTTCGTCACGATAATAAGTATTGGGACTTCCAACTTCGATCCCGGTTTGACGATGGCTACTTATGTTGCTACTTATGTTACTATCATGTTGCTGGTTTTTTACTTTTTTTTCTTCAGTTGGCTGTCTAATGCTTGAGGTTCCGTTAGTTGTTCTTTTAATTATGGCTTCTATGCCAACAGTAGGTTCGGGGGTGTTTCTTTCCGTAACATTTCCTCTAGATTTGTAAGGCGGGACAGGTTTGTAAAGCAAATTCTACGAATTCTTCTTTCTTAGCATTCCTTAATGCATGGGTGTCAATTCGTTTCTCATCGAATTCGACGCTCTGTGTTTCACGGATCTTCATCTTCATCAGGACACCAAATCCTATATCCTCTTGTATGAAATGCATAAACAACTAGTATGCCTAATATTGCTCTAGGGGCTGTAGCTTGGTATGGGAATATCTTTCATCATGAATGAAACCCAACAATCCAATGCGTTTCATGTAGCTTACGCTTCTGTTAAAGTACAACCCATCAAGTATGTCTCCATTAACCCCTTCCACGTCAGGCTCTATTTGGAGGTCACTGCTCAAATACCAAGCATTTTTTGCAGTGCAGGGAAGCTACATGGAATGCATTGCTTCTAGGGGCAGCTATTTTTGGTGCTCTTTAATGTAGACTTAGGTAATTTCAATTGATATAAAACGCCATCGCCCACGCCCATGTCACGTCACGTCACGACCACGCGAGCCAAACAAACAATAATGGGGCGTGCCATTTCGCGTGCACGTGCAGCTAAAAATATCGTGAATTGTGCATCTTACAACGCCATCTAGTGAGCAAAGTTGTTACTAAATGTATGCTAGCAGTACCAGGCCTTCAACAAACAGTTTGCATGCATTACCGGAGTGTAAATTTCTCGCTAGAGACACTTATAACCATGACGTACACATTGTACGTGATGGTACTGAAGAATGCTATGCCATGACGTACGCATTGTACGTCATGGAGTTAAAGGAGTTAATACTGGAATGTGCAACTCTATTCTTCACATGAGGTGCGGTAAGAATATGTCGGCCCTCCATTCTCCTGATAACTTCGCAGAAATCAGTAAAGTTCTGACTGTATGTAACAACGTCCTGTTAAGTCTTTCAGCTACTCCATTCATTTCGGGGCTGTAGACGTTAGTTCCCCCCACTCGTATGCCTAGACGCGTGGGGGGAACTAACAAGCACAAGTACAAAATTCCATTCCAGGATTCGCTTGAGTTTTCTTCCTGTTCTTTCAGCTTGTAATAGGAAAACTTTAATCTTGTCGAATGCTTCATCTTTCGTCTTCATCAGGTAAATGAAGCGTTTCTTCGAGTAGTCGTCAATGAATTATACGAAATACTTAGCGCCGCACACTGAGGTAACTGGTCCTCATACGTGTGCATGAACCAAATCCAATGAAACTTTGGTGCTTCTCTCGTACAGTGACACACGTTTTGCACTAGTCGATTTCCCGAGTTTGCATGCTTCACACATAGACGTTTGTTTCGATAGTGATGAAATACCTCTTGACTTTTTTATCATTGAGGTATTTGAGACAGAATTTAAGGTCGATGAACTCGAAAGTTGCGTGCAGGTTTGTTGTTGTTGCTCTGGTGTCATGGTGGCTGGCATTGTAGAGGCAGCCACTGCTGGGCTTGCCACCGAACGATCAATGGATGACTCCGATGCTTCTAAGAGTTTCAAGTACCAGTTGAATAAGATGGTTTCTTCCAAAGTACAATGGAAGTCTGATGCCCTAAGTTGTTAGTTTGTTTTTTAAATAGTCCATTGTCCAATTTTCAGGGCAAGTGAGGTTGAGGTCAGGACAAGTTCGTTGACGCTTCGCAGGGAAAGCCCTATTTCTGCCAACGCTTGTTGTGGGGGCTCCTAGTTGATCCATGTTGTATCACGTAGTAACAGTGAAAACAGCACTGCTGGTGTTAAATCACAACGAACACAGCCGAAAAAAACGGCAACTTAAAAGTCGAAAACAACTGGAAAGTTGAAAAGCAACTTGACAGCCAGACTGCGGGGCACTGACCGATTGATGAGCATGAGTAACGCTGCCCCTCACTAGGTCAGTGTCCTGAGCCTAGAAGACCCCAGTGCAGCCGAATGTGCCGCCCGCCATACCTAGGCCAACAAAACGTTAACCAATAATGAAAGCTAAACAATGTTTAGTGGACTGTTCACCATCATCAGAAGTTCAGGGCAACGCATGATCAATGATCACATTTCTGGTATAAAAACGAGAATTCGGACGTTGCTCGCTGCACACTGGTCTATATGAGAATCCAAAACAATGCGCGCTAACTACCGATCTATACATCAAGTCCAAGCTCTTCTCCCCACTGTTTGTCAAGCTTGGCGCTAAGCGATGGGTTAACAATCCAGGTTAAACACCGCTTTGTCGGTTTTTACCGTTATTAGCATACGACGCTGCATTTGTGCTGCACTAATTGTACAAAAAAATATTGCTCTAAGAATCATGACTACTGTTTTAAATGCTGATAGGTCTCTAAAATTAGCACAATAGTGGCCATACACACTGTTTTTCGCAGTTCACAACAGGTATTTTGATATAAGTAAAGATAGCAATTTTCACCCAAACTGCAGAACAAGGTAAGACTTTTTTATACTATTGTTACACCTCAACAAGATAATGTGTTTTTAACGATATCAAAAAACATTTATTTAGCCGGGGGGGGGGGTTTAGTTTGGTTCGCAGGTTATTTCGCCCACTTTTTAGGCGCACGCACACACGCATGCCTTTTGATTTTATTTTTTTATTCTGACTAAAGTTAGATAGGTCTACGGTATACTGTTATTTTTTCTAATACCGTATTGATGGCTGAAAAAACTTAAAGGTGGGCATTGGGAAATCAGAAAGGAACCAATTTTTTTAATAACTTAGGTGTATGGGGAGTAGTGCCATAAAGCATCGTTCCTGATTTTTCTAGCATAGATTCAAACTTAACGTATTTAAAACTACACTAACCTCACAAATTCAAAGATGCGACTGTTAGCTATCACAAGATAGCCTGCCGTGTCTTTTGCTTGAATGGAAGAAGTTTCATTAAGAATGCCATCAATTTTTCAAGCCGTATCAGTTTTGACCTTTATCATTTCTAAAGAATCTTAGATCAACATTTCATCCCCGTTTATCCCTTTTAGGCCGACCTTTTTCAATTTCCAAGCAAGAAAACCTACAGCCACAACATGGCTGCCATGAACAAGTTGCATGCCTCAAGAAAATAAATAAATAAATAAATAAAACTATGCGGTCTAGGAGTATAAAAATTAGCAGATGTAATAATTATACTATAAATTATTGACCAGAAATATAATTGGGACCATTGTCCTAGGTTTTCATTATTTAAAAAAATCCTGAAGTTTGACTACGTAAACAGCGCTAACTGTGATGCTCCCCTGGTGCCCAGATCTGGGACATCACTAATTGAATGCTCTGAGACGCTGATGGTTGATGATTAATTAGATTTACTGCGATTAACTTACACCCAAGAAACAGGTGTACGTGGAACCCATGTTTCCTCATCTCCGTCTTCCCACAAAGAAGTAGCCTGGGGGCTTCTACTTAGAACCGGGATCTGGCTGCAAGCAAGCTAAAGAGGGCCAGGTACGTGTTATGGCAACGGCCTGGGGGAAGGCAACCGTGACATAACGAAAGTTTCAACTTAACAGTATTCGGAATGATAACGTCCACTCAATATTCTTCCATCACAACGCCTGTTATTACTTCTGAAATTATTATTTTATGTTAATTTTATTACCGTAAAAATAGTTTAAAGTTATTTTATTTCTTCAATATTTTCGATCGTCGAAGCCCACTATCAACTCGCGTAGGACAGCCATTGTGACCGGCTGCCCGCAGTGCGACGCGTTCTTGCTAGCACCAATGGATACGACCTCGACTCGCTTCGCGTGACATCACTAATAATCGGCAGAATCACTTGCCATGAACGAACCAACTCAGCGCTCATGATAGCTCGCGATGCCGAAGCGTTTGAACGAAGGCGTTGAAACTGCAATTTCATTCGAAGAATACAGGCAGTGACGGGGGGTTGATGATGTCATTTTTTGCAGGTTAGAAAATTGGGAATCCCCTCTCTTGAACGCGACCAAGATGGTGGCTGTATGTTGCGTCATTCCGGAGATATGATCGTTTGAACCAAGAGCTATGTTCAGCAAACAAATACAATTTTCACATCGATTTTGGCCATGATGCCAACAATAACATCAATTAAGGTAATAAAAAGATGATATTGAATTATATTAATAGAAATTAACCGAAAATATACATTCCAAAATACCTAAGTCATTCGGAATTACACTACCGATGTACGCAATTGGATTATTATTTTTTTTAACAGTGCGGTGAACTGGGTGAACGATATATCGTTGTTTGGGCTTTTTGGCAGCGGAATTGCAACGACGATATATCGCGTCACAGAGTGACAGCAAGCAAAGATGCTTCTGCCATTGCCACTATCACCTGTGTAGTAATGACAGAGACTTGCAACACTGGTGTTTCTAGTTTTGGGTTGTACATTCATTTTACAGTGTGAATGCTGATCACAGCAAGAACTTCATTTTATCGGAATAATTTTACAAAAAGTTATTGAAAACATAAGTTAACAGGCATCAAAATTACTCCAATTCATACCGAAACTAATAAAATTGATTTTAAATTGGACATTGGAATATTCTGATCAATTTTAAATTGGGCATCGGAATATTCTGGTCGATTTGGCCACGACCTTGTTCTACCTACAAAAATAAGTGCTTCACTTATTGCGTTTTTCTCTACCCGCCTGCGAACCAAACCTTTTTTCCTTGCATTTTGTAGGACATTTATTAGAAAAAGGAAAAAAAGGAGAAAAAGGACGCCTAGATACGAATATTTATGGTAACTTGTTAGTAACACATAAATGTTTTTATTGTAGACATACTTGAAGCAAGTGTCTGCTGAACTTGAGAACAAGTCAATTGCCGACACAAACCTTGAAAGAAGTCAGGAGCCCCCACTGAAGGGTGGTCCAGTGTCTGATTAAATGCATCAGCCACCAAACTTAATTGTGTTCACGCATTTGCATCATTCCAAAGAGTGTTGTTGTTCTGTGTAGCTAGTCATATTATTAAGTACAAAAAAATGTACTTCTATTTTATACTCCTTTCTTGTACGAAACCTAGTTTCTTATTTACCATTCCTCCCGTCATACTTTTCAAATTTTTTTTTTAACTCGTTGTTATTTACCGGCGTTTCCACAAGCTCAAACTTAATTAATTGTGAAGCTATAAAATCCCCACTCATAATAGGCAGTTAAACTATGCACGATGTACCTAGGTCACACCCTTGTCCATTCGAGGACAGATTTAGCATAATGTACTTGTAATACAAATTAACGATCATTCTGACAGTCTTCTGCTGCATTTACATTGTATGTTTGTATGTATTAATTGTCCCAATATTTTTTTTCACCCTAAAAACGGCTTCCATTTAATGTAAAGTAATACCTGCATCAGGCTAAGTCTCTGCAGGCTAAAGACGCCTTACGTTTACCTTTCCTATGCAGCTCAATCTTTCCTTTTGTAACCAACTGTGGTTTGCGTAAAAAGCAGCTCATAAGACAAAAGTGCTTAAACATAATTTTATAGAAGGAAGAAAATGCATAATGTTAAGGATACTGCAGCTCTTATTTTTAATTACCAGTTTGTTGTTCATGCCCCTCTTTCTATTTAAGGAGCACAAGTTCGTCCTTGTTGCTTTACTTTGCCAAGTTGTTGCCAAATTTTACTTATTGTACCTTTTTTTTTAAATTTTTACTTGGTCATTATTATGTAAGGTGGGTACATCCCCATACCACCTCTGACCGATATATTCATTGAATCACACTCCGACTACGTTAGTCTATTCCTTCACTACTGCCCTATCTTTACTCGAGTGTTAGGTCCAGCTACTTACTGCATAAATCGTTACTGCCCTCCACCACAGTACTCCACAGTACAGGGATGTACCAGAGAGTCATTCTTTTAATCAGGCATAATTTACTTAAGTCTAACCCACTGTTGACCAGCTTTATGAGCTTGTACTTAAAGACTTGCAGCATAATAATGATTTCCATTTTTTTTGGAAACTAATGACTAGCATATTAAGAAAATGAATCACAGTTTACTGCGCAGATTTAGTTTGACTCAAACTGCAGTGCCGACTCCTTACTTCAAATCCTGCCATAATTTGTTTATACAAAGTGTTGGCACAGGCTATTACGTCGTGTTTTGTTTTTATTCAAATTGTATGGCTTCTAATGTTTGTATGATCGAATAAGAGTGTGTAGCTCACCCTAAGTTCCCCCTCCGTCGCATACCTTAGTGGAAACTTGTATAATGTTGTATATGCTGTCCCAGCTCCGTTTACATTCAGTGGTTACTGAGAATACTTTGTGGATGTGAGATAACTCGTAAGTAGAGATTGACCGATACCATTTTGATGTGCTGCGACCGTTTAAAAAGGAAGTTTATTAAGTTACTAACGCCATTTTATTTACGTTAATCTACAATGAAAAGCCAGCCAGGAAGATGGGACTGGTGTACCCCACTGCGCTAGACCAACAGAGAGTATCAGGATTCAGCATGTATTTCTGTTTCATATTCCGATTGTACAGTATGCCAATATCGGTCAACTCTACCCTTCACCATTATATTTTTAAATCAACTTTGCATTGTATTGGCAGCAAACAAATCATAACTGGCATATCAACAACCACATCTTGGATGTTACAGTTTTATGCCATTTACACCAAGGCCATGTAAAAAAATAGTTGTTTCTCGAGCCCTACTTGCATGGGCTGTAACCCCAGCCCCATCAACGGGTTTTTTGTGTTTGTTTACGGTGACCAAAAATGTAATCTCAACCAATGGTGTTGGTATTCACTGCATTTTTTTTATGTATGTTTGTATTTTACTGAGTTTGCAATAACCTACGTAGATATCACGTAGGCCCAAATCGCTGTAAAAACGTGTGCTAAAAATGAAATGAATAAAAAAAAACCTGCCCACCCACACTGATTTCAGGGGCTTACATTTTATCAAGCCTACTTTTTTTATTTTTGTTTATTAGGCTTAATTAAAGTAGAACAAAAAAAACTTCATCTATTTTATAAAGAAATGGAAATGTCTCGAGTTGTGTTACGAATTTTTTTTGCGATGTAACACTTTTTTTAAAGTGTTTGGTCCCGTGACTTGTTTTCCTGGTAGCCTGACTGCTTATGCCAAAGAGGACTTTTTGAGCTGCAACTGTGGCAAATACGATGGTAGAAGCTGCTACAAAAATACAAGACACTGTTGTTGGCTAAGAAACAAACATAACCTTGCCTCTGCAGGAAAAAGAAAAGCTGAAAGTAGGCCGACTTGCACAAATAAAATACTGGAACGCTGGTTTTATTTCAGTAGTGAAATTAGCATCACGGTGATTAATATCTAATACTTGGGAGTGTTACAGTTCATAAAGTCGTACTGATGTTTTTTCCTGATGAATAAATTCCGAGTCGATCAGTTAAAATGTGGCCAGTATACCGAACGGGTTGCCGATTCCAGCAGGAGACGTTTCTAAACTTTTACTTAATTGAACACCATTCCTATACCACAAGCTATAGCTGTTTGCCGTGATGTCATCATGAATTGGCACTGACGAACGAGAGTAACGGATCTTTGGCCGTCTGAGTGGACTAGCCCAGTCACGTGATACGCGAGTCACGGCAACACGTGGTATAATCAACAACTCGAAAGATACGAAGGGAACCAAAGCAGATGGAAGAACTAGCCTCTACATTAGCAATTTCCTTTTTTATTATTTGTAATTACGGTATGAAGAAACTATTTAGGAGTGCAATTATAATTATGAACTGTCATAATACATTATTCTACTTGCAATAATTGCATTGCCACGTTAAACAAGCAGCCTGAGAGATAACATTTGCTTTTTCACTCTTGACGTCAGAGAATTTCAAATTGTCATTCTGTCATAACAAAATTCTTGGTAGTATGTAGTATCAAACGATTGATTGCACCATTGTATACAGTATATACAGGGTGTTACGTAAATATGCTGGGTGGTTACAGGGGGCACGGAAACAAGCACCTATTTCCCCCTTGCCTCAAAGGTGCCGCTCATGTCTGAAATCATGTATAATGGTGTGAACGTGTACCAGTTATGTTCCAACGTCTTTAGGCGTCTTTGATTTTTCCAAAAAAAAAAAAAAACGGTTTTCGTTAGCAGACCTCTACTGTCTACACTCTGTATCTCGGGAATGGTCCATTAGCAATAGTTGCTTATTTTTGTGCCCTCTGTAACCCCCAAAGTTCGTCAGTATATTTATGAGACACCCTGTTTTATATACATAATTCTGGATCCCGGATGAGCTGATAAGAAAGAGCCGATAAGAAAAAAGGTAAAAGGCCGGACAATCACTGTAATCGCTTCTCATTGTTTTCGTGCACGTGTAATGTCTTAGCTACAGTGCCTAACAATTCCTGGTGCACGTGCTAAGGATTGAAAACTATCGTCCAAACCATTGATTGTTGTTGGGTAAAATGAAATTGGCAGCTGGAAACGATGCTATGGCTTACTTAATTCGCAGACGAAGGCTGAGAGCTGAGCTCCGGGAAAACGGGTCCGGGCTGCGTTGTGCCCGGGAACGATGCTTGGGCATGCCAATTTTTAATCCAGTGATTTGAGCCATGGGATGCGCTGATTGAGTGAGCGAAGCGAACGAAAATCGGCGTTTGTCAGCCAGTGTGCGCAAAAATTGGATTGAAGAAACTTAATTCCGTGAAAGCGTTTCTTAGCCAGTGTACGCAAAAATGGGAGTGAAGAAACTTAATTTGGTGAAACATACAGAATATTGGAAGTGGTGCATCCTCTAGTTTTATTTATTTATGTACTGTTTACCGTACACAAGGTACAATCTTAGAATAAAAAAGAAAAACGTAACTGACAATAGAAACTAAATACAAAGGATGAGGAGGAACATGTGAGGGACAACCCAGGGGCCAGGAAATTAGGCCAGCAGATTGCCGTCAGTATCTTACAGCCATCCCCTGATCGTGGGCACGCAGCCGTAGAGACATCAGATAATTTTTACTATTTTTTTTTTTCACATTTGCCTTTTACTCCTTTCCTTCACAGATACGCTTTTATACGCTTCTTATCTCTATTATTCTCACACATAGCATTTTCACCCGTTTAGTATGTGGCACTTCCAATTACTGAAATGTAATTATTAAGCAGTTTAGTTACATTTTTGAAGGTATGGTGTTGAAGCCGCCTTGACATTTTAGAATTAAAAAAAAAACTTACTATGGTTCATTACGAACAGAGAACATAATACCGACTGTGATGCAAAATCGTGGAGAAACTGGTAATTTTCATGAGGAAATGGGGATGAAAGTTCTTGTAAACGTCAGCGAAGTAAATGGTTTATTAAGATAATTGGGTTTAATGTTTTTAATATTACAGTACTATAATATTAAAAACATTATAGTAACTTGAAAAAATTATATAACTAAACTTTTTCTCTTCAAATTGTATTTAATTTCCATTTAATGTAAAAAAAATAAATCGTCAAAGAAATGTATGTCTTTAAGCATGGTTGAATCAATCTGTCATGTCTGGTTTTTTTGTTACCTAGTAACTAACCAGCATTGCCCCTTTTTTAGTTCAATGTTTTTAATACTACAGTGCAGCAAAAACTGCATTCAAATTTCATTTAGTATATAAATAGACCAAATAAAGGAATTAATAATTAAATCTAAATGCACCTACCAAATGAATTAAATGTTGAAATATTTTTAAAATAAAACTTCAAAAGTGAAACTTGTTTGTTCATGCATTAGGCCTAACTGACAATGATGATGTGCAATTGGAAAACCATGATTCTGGTTAGGCCTACTGGGCATTTTTGGGGGCAATAGGTGAAGGTAAATTTGCTCAGATTAATGCTGTTTGGTTTTTACACCTGAAATGCTAAGTAACCCAGCAGCCGGCTAAGTGTTCATGTTGAGATCAAGCGCATAGCTTCTTACACTTTAGTAATCACTGCCAGTAATTGACAATTGTTCGGGAACATATCAAATTTTTACGTCAACCGATCAGGCTCGGATAAGCAAATATCAGTTCGTTACAGCCTTAAAACTATAGTGTTTAAAAAAAAAATTTCATTTTAACAAGCAATGCGTATAACCAAGAATTCTTACATAACTAAGATCCCACAATGATGACATATTATGTTCATTTAAAAAAATTATGCAAACAAACATGCTAAATTCAAAATGTCAGCTCGAAACCTTCGTACTGTAAATTTTCAACGAACCAGCAAGTTTACACGTTCAACTTCTTCAGGGCCACTCAGATTTTTAGTCTCTGATTATCCTACATTCCACGTTCATCCGACTTGTTTTGCGCCTTCTGTATTCCCCACTTAACTAGCGAGCTGTTCGCGGAGGTCTGCTTGCAATATGTCTTTATGGATAGAGTGGGGGCTGCAGGTTCACAAGAGGCACCTCATTCTTCTCAAACAGCTGGATTGAGAATTTCCAGTGCCTTCAAATGCGAATCTCTCTTTGAATTAAGACTCGATGAGGGTGGTAGTTCTATACCAATCAATGCGATGTTTTGTTTGGTCATGTTGGAATATAATGCAATGCTGTTTTTTAAGACACCATTATTTGTATCAGAAATGTGCTCAAAAACCCTGATATTCACCCCTCTTCTTGTCTTGCTGATACAAACGGCATCACATGGTGCTCTGTACACCCCATGCTTGATCTCGGGTGCATTGGGGTTTCATCCTCTTCGTCCTACCGAGAGCTAGCCTTTAATAAAGGCTTGAAGGCTACTTTTTGTAATCTTAGTTTTATGCATTGTGCTGGTTAATACGAACATTTTTTTCTAAACTTTAGTTTGTGATAATGAACTGTTAACACTTGATCGTAATCACACTACTGAAATTATAAAACCATCGTTCCAACATATTATTTGTGCAAGTCAGCGCCTTCTATTTTCTACCGATTTGTGGCAGCCGTTTAATTTATACTTTTGTTTTTTGTTCCTAATTTTTGTGCTTCGATCCTTGTGATTTTTTTTTTTTTTTTGAAAATGGCTTGAGAAACAACGCATCTATTTTTTTTCCTTTACTTTTGCATATAAGTACTTACTAGAATTAGGTAGTTTTTACTTGTGCAGAAATACTTGAATTCAGTACTTAAAAGAATTTGGCAGTTTTCACCAAGTGCATAGCATGTTTCAAAAATGCTAGTCATGATTATAGGTCTGCTCCAAACAGTATTAGGCTCAAATGGATAACCTCCTAATTGGCTATTCGATACCTTGTATGAAGAAGCCCTCGTTTCGGGGCCTTCAGTGGCAAGACAGAAATTTCCCTGTCCTTTTTTTTTTATTGCGGGAGAATTTTTTTCCTACATTATCTTCAATGACACTGTTTTAGAAATCGTATTAGTCGTCCGTTCCATAATATATTGAAACCAATGTAGCCATCAATCATATTCACTCGTTAGGCTGTTAGTACAGTAAAACCTCAATTATCTGAACTCAGTCTGTCAAAATGGATGCTATTGCTTGTGTGGCTGGGTAGGATTGCTGTACCAAAGATGCAGCGATCTTCCCGTAATAAAGTAGATAATTCCAAGTCATAATACTTTGTCCCCACACACAAAATGTCATTCCTTATTTTGCATGTAAATTAGATTATTGGAATAACC